>JAXCGZ010021233.1:0-7500 GCA_037179515.1 Halocaridina rubra | reverse complement strand
AATATATTTTGCATAAAAATGAATCACTAATCTTTTTTTAATGGGCTGCATCAACTCGGGATACAAATCATTATTGTAAACTAATTATAGATATCTAGCACTTCCCTATTTTAAAAGTGTAGATTTGTTAATAACTGATATTGACCACCGATAATATGGCAGCACTTTTCAAAGATAATCAAGATGGACTCGCTTTGCTTTATAAAGAATTCTTATATAGTAATAAAAATGTATGAATATTTCAAATGGGAAAGAAATGGATAATCCTTCGTAGCCATAAAGGTATACTATGAGTAAGTATATTTTTTTCAACGTGTACTATCTACAAGTATTTCAAGTCCAGGTATACTATCTGCAAGCATTTCTCATTATATATACCTTTTGCATCATGTCTAGGAGTTGCATACAGATGTAAATAAACTACAGACTGTCCCGGTGTAGCTGGAGTGTAAGGCCTTATTACTACATCTCCACCTGCAACACTCATCAACGACAACAAATCTGTCTAAAACATCTGCACACCTTTCTGACACGGCAGCAATTACCCTCTTGTCTGGTGAATGGAAGCCACGCTGAAATCTATTCAAAACTCCCAACGGCATACGTCAGGCGAGAACGACACGCTATCAGTACACCTGGGTCTAAGCCAAAATGGACTGCCCCTCGAAGAATGGCAAGGCCCATATCCTGAAAGAATAAAAGATAAAATACTCTGCATAGAGATTTTAACAGATGTACATAACAATATTTTTGATGTCTCTCTGCAAGTATAAACAGGGTGTCTACAGCCAAAACATAAATCACTGTATGATAAGAAAAAATAAACTCTTCCATCTCTATAATCATAGCATTCGGATATGTACGTTTATACATGCAGTACAGTATATAGTGATTAAGGACTTCCAGAACCAGGCACCTGGTTTTCCGAGCTAAACCGGGGCCCAAAATAAGGGTTGATTGTGCTCACTGGCATGTCTCAAGGTAGGTTGTTGCTTAACACCAACTCCCTATAAGTCTTACATACCCAATGGAGGTCAAGCTTTCCCCTGGAAAATCCATCACACAACCTTTCCCTCCCTCTCCTAGGTCTACCCCTAGGTTGAAAACCTGGTAAACCCGACATACACATCCTTTATTCAGTCTTTCTGTCCAAATGAGTAGTGTGTCTTTTCACTTTCTCCATTAATCTATCATACTTGTCTTTCAAACTTTGGATTGAGTTAGCAAATATATATATATATATATATATATATATATATATATATATATATATATATATATATATATATATATATATGTAATTACCTAATTGTAATTACCTAATTGTGTTTACGGGAAAGAGTCCAAAGCTCGTATCTTCCCGTCTCCTCATCGGTTCCATTTTATACTTAGTGATACTTATCATACCTGTCCTTAAAACTATGGATTGAGATAGCATTAACTACCTCCTCGCTTAGCCAATTCCAATTATCAACTACTCTTACACTGAAAAAGTATTTCCTTACATCCTGCAAAGAAGTTTTCTTACGAAGCTTCAAACTATGACCTCTAGTTCTAGAGCCAGCCATATGAAACTATCGATCCCTATCCACTCTATCATAACCATGAAGGAATTTAAAGACTGTCACCATATCCCCCCTTACTCTTCTAGCTTCGAGTGATGGTAAGTCTAATTCCCTCAGCCTCTCATCATAACTGAGATTGCGTATTTCTGGCACCAGTTTCGTGGCATGTCTTTGAACTTTTTCAAGCTTAGCTATGTGCTTTTTCAAGTGCGGATTCCAAAAGGGGGCTGCATAATCGAGTTTGGGCCTCACATAGGTTACATAAATATTTCTGAACATTTCCTTGTCCATGTGCCTGAAGGCTATCCTTACATTTGATAAGAATGCATATGCTGCCCTTACTATGCCATGTATATGTATTTCTGGAGACAAATCTGCCAGTATGTTTACTCCTAGATCTCTCTCATTTTCTGTCTCTTGAAGTTGTACTCCAGCCACCGAGTAGTCAAGCTTGGGCCTTCTTGCACTTGTACCCATTCTCATTACCTTACATTTTGAAGTATTGAATTTCATTAGCCACTTTTCTGACCACTCATGCAGATTATTTAGATCCTCCTGAAGTTCTCTACCATTGTTCTCGTTTTTTACTTTCTTTACAATCTTTGCATCATCTGCAAACATATTCATGAATGAATTTACAGACTCTGGTAGGTCATTTACATATACAAGGAACAAAAGTGGCCCTAAAACTGAACCCTGTGGAACTCCACTACTAACTCTTCTCCATTCAGACACTGAGTGTCTTACTCTAACCCTCTGTTCCCTTCCTTCTAAGTAAGTTTTTATCCATTCCAAAACATTTCCACCTATTCTAGCCATTGATTGCAGCTTCCAAATAAGTCTCCCATGTGGAACAGTGTCAAACGCTTTCTGGAAGTCTTGGACTATGCAATCTGCCCAGCTCTCTCTTTCCTGTAAGATTTGGCTTACCTCATCATAAAATTCTAATAAGTTTGTTACTGTTGATCTACCTTCTCTGAAGCCATGTTGCCTCACTGACAAAAAGTTGAAGGATTCCAAGTGAAGAGAGATATGTTTCCTTAGTAGTTTCTCCATAACTTTGCAAACTATGCTGGTCAAGGAAACTGGTCTATAGTTCAGAGCCGTATCCCTCCTTCCCTTTTTGAAGATAGGTATCACATTTGCTTGTTTCCAGCATCTTGGAATCTCCCCCGACTCCAGTGACTCCTTAAATATGATACTTAGTGCCACTGATATTGTGTTTGCGCATTTTTTAAGCACATGAAGGGATATGTCATCAGGACCTGTAGCTTTATGAACATCTAAATCCATCAGCGCTTTGCATACCTCTGTGGCTGTAAGGTTGATGTTCTCTAATACCGGCCCTTGAGCTTCTATCACTGCAATCTGAGGGGGTGGGGTATTTTCTACTGTAAATACTGACTGAAACTCCTTGTTCAATTCTTTGCAGATCTCTTCATTCGTCTCAGTTATGCTTCCATCCACTCTCTCTATCCTTAAAACCTGTTCTTTTACCTTCAGTTTTCCTCTGATAAAGCTGTGGAAAAGCTTGGGATTTTCTTTAGCCTTCCTGGTGATGTCCCTCTCATAGTCCCTCTCTGCCTCTCTCCTTTTACTTAGGTAGTCATTTCTTGCTCTTTTGTAGGTTTGCCAGGCATTTATGTTTTTTCTCCTCCTATACCTTTTCCAGCATTTGTCTCTCCACTCCTTAGCTCTTTTACACCCATTATCGAACCATTTCTCTCTGGCATGAAGTACACCTACTTTGGTGACAGGTATGCAGCAATCTACTATCTTCCCATATTTCTCACAAAAGATGTCATACATTTCTTGTACAGATTTGTTGTAAAATAAGGTTCTCCAGTCAATAACTGCAAAAAGCTCATTCATTTTGATGTAATCTCCTTTCAGATAGTTCCTCTTCATGTATGTATGTATGTATGTATGTGATTACCTAATTGTGATTACCTAATTGTGTTTACGGGAAAGAGCCCAAAGTTCGTATCTTCCCGTCTTCTCATCGGTTCCATTTCATACTTAGTGATATTTATCATACTTGTCCTTAAAACTATGGAATGAGATAGCATTAACTACCTCCTCGCTTAGCCAATTCCAATTATCAACTACTCTTACACTGAAAAAAGTATTTCCTTACATCCTGCAAAGAAATTTCTTACGAAGCTTCAAACTATGACCTCTAGTTCTAGAGCCAGCCATATGAAAATATCGATCCCTATCCACTCTATCATAACCATGAAGGAATTTAAAGACTGTCACCATATCCCCCCTCAATCTTCTACCTTCGAGTGATGGTAAGTCTAATTCCCTCAGCCTCTCATCATAACTGAGATTGCGTATTTCTGGCACCAGTTTCGTGGCATATCTTTGAACTTTTTCAAGCTTAGCTATGTGCTTTTTCAAGTGCGGATTCCAAAAGGGGGCTGCATAATCGAGTTTTGGCCTCACATAGGTTACATAAATATTTCTGAACATTTCCTTGTCCATGTGCCTGAAGGCTACCCTTACATTTGATAAGAATGCATATGCTGCCCTTACTATGCCATTTATATGTATTTCTGGAGACAAATATGCCAGTATGTTTACTCCTAGATCTCTCTCATTTTCTGTCTCTTGAAGTTGTACTCCAGCCACCGAGTAGTCAAGCTTGGGCCTTCTTGCACTTGTACCCATTCTCATTACCTTACATTTTGAAGTATTGAATTTCATTAGCCACTTTTCTGACCACTCATGCAGATTATTTAGATCCTCCTGAAGTTCTCTACCATTGTTCTCATTTTTTACTTTCTTCACAATCATTGCATCATCTGCAAACGTATTCATGAATGAATTTACAGACTCTGGTAGGTCATCTACATATACAAGGAACAAAAGTGACCTTAAAACTTAACCTTGTTGAACTCCACTACTAACTCTTCTCCATTTAGACACTGAGTGTCTTACTCTAACCCTCTGTTCCCTTCCTTCTAAGTAAGTTTTTATCCATTCCATTTCAAGACATTTCCACCTATTCTCGCCATTAGTTGCAGTTTCATAATAAGTCTCCCATGTGGAACAGTGTCAAACGCTTTCTGGAAGTCTAGGACTATGCAATCTGCCCAGCCCTCTCTTTCCTGTAAGATTTGGCTTACCTCGTCATAAAATTCTAATAAGTTTGTTACTGTTGATCTACCTTCTCTGAAGCCATATTGCTTCACTGACAAAAAGTTGAAGGATTCCAAGTGAAGAGAGATATGTTTCCTTAGTAGTTTCTCCATAACTTTGCAAACTATGCTGGTCAAGGAAACTGGTCTATAGTTCAGAGCCGTATCCCTCCTTCCCTTTTTGAAGATAGGTATCACATTTGCTTGTTTCCAGCATCTTGGAGTCTCCCCCGACTCCAGTGACTCCTTAAATATGATACTTATTGCCACTGATATTGTGTTTGCGCATTTTTTAAGCACACGAGGGGATATGTCATCAGGACCTGTAGCTTTATGAACATCTAAATCCATCAGCGCTTTGCATACCTCTGTGGCTGTAAGGTTGATGTTCTCTAATACCGGCCCTTGAGCTTCTATCACTGCAATCTGAGGGGGTGGGGTATTTTCTACTGTAAATACTGACTGAAACTCCTTGTTCAATTCTTTGCAGATCTCTTCATCCGTCTCAGTGATGCTTCCATCCACTCTCTCTAGCCTTAAAACCTGTTCTTTTACCTTCAGTTTTCCTCTGATAAAGAGGATATATATATATATATATATATATATATATATATATATATATATATATATATATATATATATATATATATATATATATATATATATATATATATATATATATATATATAAATATATATATATATATATATATATATATATATATATATATATATATATATATATATATATAAAAAAAAAAATATATATATATATATATATATATATATATATATATATATATATATATATATATATATATATATATATATATATATATATATATATATATATATATATATATATATATATATATATATATATATATATATATATATATATATATATATATATATATATATATATATATATATATATATACATATATATATATATATATATATATATATATATATATATATATATATATATATATATATATATATATATATATATATATATATATATATATATATATATATATATATATATATATATATATATATATATATATATATATATATATATATATATATATATATATATATATATATATATATATATATATATATATATATATATATATATATATATATATATATATATATATATATATATATATATATATATATATATATATATATATATATATATATATATATATATATATATATATATATATATATATATATATATATATATATATATATATATATATATATATATATATATATATATATATATATATATATATATATATATATATATATATATATATATATATATATATATATATATATATATATATATATATATATATATATATATATATATATATATATATATATATATATATATATATATATATATATATATATATATATATATATATATATATATATATATATATATATATATATATATATATATATATATATATATATATATATATATATATATATATATATATATATATATATATATATATATATATATATATATATATATATATATATATATATATATATATATATATATATATATATATATATATATATATATATATATATATATATATATATATATATATATATATATATATATATATATATATATATATATATATATATATATATATATATATATATATATATATATATATATATATATATATATATATATATATATATATATATATATATATATATATATATATATATATATATATATATATATATATATATATATATATATATATATATATATATATATATATATATATATATATATATATATATATATATATATATATATATATATATATATATATATATATATATATATATATATATATATATATATATATATATATATATATATATATATATATATATATATATATATATATATATATATATATATATATATATATATATATATATATATATATATATATATATATATATATATATATATATATATATATATATATATATATATATATATATATATATATATATATATATATATATATATATATATATATATATATATATATATATATATATATATATATATATATATATATATATATATATATATATATATATATATATATATATATATATATATATATATATATATATATATATATATATATATATATATATATATATATATATATATATATATATATATATATATATATATATATATATATATATATATATATATATATATATATATATATATATATATATATATATATATATATATATATATATATATATATATATATATATATATATATATATATATATATATATATATATATATATATATATATATATATATATATATATATATATATATATATATATATATATATATATATATATATATATATATATATATATATATATATATATATATATATATATATATATATATATATATATATATATATATATATATATATATATATATATATATATATATATATATATATATATATATATATATATATATATATATATATATATATATATATATATATATATATATATATATATATATATATATATATATATATATATATATATATATATATATATATATATATATATATATATATATATATATATATATATATATATATATATATATATATATATATATATATATATATATATATATATATATATATATATATATATATATATATATATATATAT
>JAXCGZ010021232.1:35000-64771 GCA_037179515.1 Halocaridina rubra | reverse complement strand
AAGCGCACGCTAGACTCACCACACCAGTCTCTCAGATCTTTCCACCCTTAGTATTCAGAAGCCATAGGACAACCAGTGCCACTGATACAGTCCTCACTCAACTAGTCTCTGTAATTGCTACTAAATCTGCCTTACTGTTGTGAATCCATCCAGCATTTGTGTATAACAATCTTAATGAGGCCCCCATCCCCTGATCTTCTGTCATTATCTTTAATATCTCCCCTTTGTCTGGAAGAACTCTGTAATGCAAACTTTATTTACTCTTCTTCATTTCTTTCATCATTTAACCTTCTAGCTCTTGCAACAAGTATAGATCTTTCCCATCTCTTCCTGAGTTTTGTATCGTACAATGAACACTTCTTAGAATTCTTGAAGGTCTTTTAGACTTTTTTATTTCACACAGTCATTTCCCTACCATGTTTCCCTCTCTCAAAGGTTACTTTTGTTGGTCTCGGCTTTCCTTCCCTCGAATATTTACCTAGTGTCTTCCCGGGCTCGTCTCTTCCCGTCTCTGATCGGTTCCATTTACTACATAGTGATACTTATCATACCTGTCCTTAAAACCTATGTATTGAGATAGATTATATATATATAAATATATATAATATATATATATACTATATATATATATATATATATATATATATATATATATTTTAATTATTCTTATTAATTATTATATTTTTTTAACGAGAGTGACCTGGGATAGGCAGAAACTGCCCCTCATCAATAACGGCCGGGCACGAGCAAACTACCCAAGACGACGGAAAAGCAAAAGTTAAGGGCCAGGCAGAGATGAGGTCAATGACACCCACCAGGACACCGACAGACAGACAACCACCAGTCTACGTAAAGAGGACCCAGAGCTACTGGACAGCACTCGGCTCTGAGCTGACGATAGATACTGCATTTTGAAGGATGCAAGGTCATCAGACTTAGGACAGACCGAAGGAGGACGAGAGATCCCGCGTCTGGAGGTAGATGGGAAGAAGCAGTCGCAGCACCGACCCCATCTGCGCGCTACAAACTCTCACCAGTACCTGTGAGATGAGGCGCTTGGCGAGTGTTACGCGGCCTCGGCAGTGGAGGAGGGATGCAACTCGCCCAACTCATCAGAGCAGCGCATGGAAGTAGTAGCGATAGACAACGCGAAGGGCAGACTACCTTACGGCGAGAGAGAGAGACTCCAGGTTAGAAGTAAGAGAAGGCTCATTACTGAGTCTGACTGCCTTAGAATGACCCTATCAAGAAGCTACAGTAAAGGAAGAAGCACCCCAGATGTGTGAGCAGTATTCTACGCAGGGGCGGATACGACCTTTATAAATTTTAAGTAACTGCAATGAGGACAAGTCATACACAAACACGAACCAAACCCCCAATTATTTGGATGAAGATTTAGAAATTTGGATTATGTGATTCCTCCAAGACAAGTTAGAGGCTATAAGGATTCCTACTATATTGATCGAGTTAAGAGGGTAAATTTCATTAGTTTCGAAGACAATCGGGTTACTCAGGAGGCGAAGAAGATACACGAGATCGCCAGAAACTGTGTCTTGGAGGCATTGAATTTAACTACAATTTTGAGTGCCCCATTCAGATACTCTCTGCAAATCGGAGTTAAGTGTAGAAGAAAGAGTGATACGAGATTGATTACGAGTAACAGATGAAGGTTATGAAGAACAGGCAAGGAAACGTGAAGGGTAGAATCATCGGCAAAGGCATGAAGAAGAGAGGAAGATGGGGATTGTAGAAGATCATTGATGCAGAGAAGGAAGAGAGTAGGTGAAAGAACAGAGCCTGTGGAACACCACTGGACACAGAGAAAGGGCTAGATGTCGCGCCATCAACAACTAGAGATATAGAACGGTCAGTGAGAAAACTGGAAATCAGAGAACCAGAAAGAAGGGGTAAAGCCGTAGGCAGGGAGTTTGGCCAACAGAGCCTTGTGCCACACTCTGTCAAAAGCCTTAGAGATATCAAGAGCGACGACAAAGGATTCCCCATAGTTCCTCAGAGAAGATGACCATACATGAGTAAGATAGGACAGGAGATCACCAGTGGATCTTGCCTTGCGGAAGCCGTACTGGTGATCGGAGATAAGTGAGTTAGATTCAAGGCGTTTCAAGAAGTGAGCATTGAGCAAAGTCTCGAAAACTAGCAATAGAGGAGGTTAGAGCAATAGGTCGGTAGTTAGAAGGAATAGAGCGGTCACCTTCTTAGGAACAGGTTGAACTAGAGCATGCTTCCAAGATGAAGGATAGATACTGGTTGACAGAATGAGGCGAAAAAGACGGCAAAGCACGGGAGCCAGTTCATCTGCAAACTCCTTAAGGAACCTTGCAGGGATACCATCGGGACCAGATGCCTTGCTTGTCTTAAGTGAGCGAAGAACCATATGAACTTTGCGTGAAGAAAGGATAAGGGAGGGTATAGGGTTAGAGAGGGGAAAAGACTGAGGAACAGGTGCGCTGGAATCGTTGATAGAAGAGTTGGCAGAAAAATGAGAACCAAAGAGAGTGGCTTTGTCAATGGGAGAGCTAGCTATAGAACCATCAGAACGAATGAGAGGGGGAAAGCTTGAGTTACAGAAGTTTTTGGAGAGGTTTTTGGCTAAGGACCAGAAGCATTTGTCAGTGGGAGAGGAGTTAAGGTCGTCAACTTTCCTTCTTATAAAGGAAGCCTTAGACCTTCGAATCTGAGCTGTACAGCGATTCCTAGCTATAATAAAAGCAGAGCGAGTTAAATCGGAAGGAGAGGCTTGGTAAGATCGGTGAGCCTGATTCCTAGCCTGGATAGCCATGGAGCAGGCACGGTCAAACCAAGGTTTAGGGGGAGAGAAGGTTTTTGTAGAAGAGGGATGTACGCCTCCATTCCCGCGGTCATGATCTCGGCAAGTTTTACAGCTACCCGATCAGGGTTGCGGGACCAAAAGCAGTAGTCATCCCATGGAAAGTCAAAGAGAAAGTTACGCAAATTTTCATATTGAGTTCGCTCGAAGTGCCAAAGGCGGCGTTGAGTAGGAGGGATTGGTGGTGGGGGAGCGAAAATGGAGGAGACAGAGATCATGGAGTGGTCAGATTTACCACGAGGGGAAAGCACGGAATAAGAGTAGTTTGAAGGTTTAGAAGTAAAAAAAAGGTCAAGAATGTTAGCAGCTTGTTCATGACGATCAGGAACACGAGTAGGATGTTTAATAATTTGCTCCAGATCATGAGTAATAGAGAAAGCAAGAGCCTCGCTTCCTCCCACATCAGTGTGAGAAGAATGAAGCCACTCACTGTGGTGTACATTGAAGTTTCCAATGTAGAGAACTTCGGCATGTGGGTGAGAAGATAGCAAGGACTCATGGCACGAGGAGAGATATTCAAAGAAAGATACAAACTCGGTGGAGTTTGGAGAACAGTAGCAGAAGCAAAGGATGATAGTGGTAGTGGAGAGATAGACTTTTAGCCAGAGAACATCAAAGTCAGGAGATTCAAGGTCCATGAGCCTCACAGTAGGAGTGTTAATGTTGCAGTAAGCACAGACCCCACCTTTGGAACGAAAACGAGTATACAGATTATAGTGGGAGATTTGGAAAGGGTCAGTGGAAGCATGTATAGACAACTGGGTTTCAGATAGGAGGAGGAGGTTAGGGAGGAAAGAGCCCAAGTGCTGTTCCACAGACGAAAGATTAGAGTTCAGCCCACGAATGTTTGAATAGTGAAGAGTGAAAGAAGCAGATCTATTAGGAGGTGCAAGGTTAAGAGCAGAACCATTACTACCACCAGGCGTGTCTGCCCTCAAGCCAATGGTGGAGTCAACACGATCCCCGGAGATTCTTCGCACCCCACTATGCCGGGTACTGGGGGCCATTAGTTGTGAACCTTCCATAAATAATGACAAAATGTGAGGAAAAGGAAAGTAAAGAGACAGATGTGCAGGATGTTGAGACTTGTCAAATGTAATGGAAAAGCAAGAGATGTGTAATGAATATGCCAGAATATTCAGTGTAGATATATATATATATATATATATATATATATATATATATATATCTACACTGAATATTCTGGCATATTCATTACACATCTCTTGCTTTTCCATTACATTTGACAAGTCTCAACATCCTGCACATCTGTCTCTTTTACTTTCCTTTTCCTCACATTTTGTCATTATTTATGGAAGGTTCACAACTAATGGCCCCCAGTACCCGGCATAGTGGGGTGCGAAGAATCTCCGGGGATCGTGTTGACTCCACCATTGGCTTGAGGGCAGACACGCCTGGTGGTAGTAATGGTTCTGCTCTTAACCTTGCACCTCCTAATAGATCTGCTTCTTTCACTCTTCACTATTCAAACATTCGTGGGCTGAACTCTAATCTTTCGTCTGTGGAACAGCACTTGGGCTCTTTCCTCCCTAACCTCCTCCTCCTATCTGAAACCCAGTTGTCTATACATGCTTCCACTGACCCTTTCCAAATCTCCCACTATAATCTGTATACTCGTTTTCGTTCCAAAGGTGGGGTCTGTGCTTACTGCAACATTAACACTCCTACTGTGAGGCTCATGGACCTTGAATCTCCTGACTTTGATGTTCTCTGGCTAAAAGTCTATCTCTCCACTACCACTATCATCCTTTGCTTCTGCTACTGTTCTCCAAACTCCACCGAGTTTGTATCTTTCTTTGAATATCTCTCCTCGTGCCATGAGTCCTTGCTATCTTCTCACCCACATGCCGAAGTTCTCTACATTGGAAACTTCAATGTACACCACAGTGAGTGGCTTCATTCTTCTCACACTGATGTGGGAGGAAGCGAGGCTCTTGCTTTCTCTATTACTCATGATCTGGAGCAAATTATTAAACATCCTACTCGTGTTCCTGATCGTCATGAACAAGCTGCTAACATTCTTGACCTTTTTTTTACTTCTAAACCTTCAAACTACTCTTATTCCGTGCTTTCCCCTCTTGGTAAATCTGACCACTCCATGATCTCTGTCTCCTCCATTTTCGCTCCCCCACCACCAATCCCTCCTACTCAACGCCGCCTTTGGCACTTCGAGCGAACTCAATATGAAAATTTGCGTAACTTTCTCTTTGACTTTCCATGGGATGACTACTGCTTTTGGTCCCGCAACCCTGATCGGGTAGCTGTAAAACTTGCCGAGATCATGACCGCGGGAATGGAGGCGTACATCCCCTCTTCTACAAAAACCTTCTCTCCCCCTAAACCTTGGTTTGACCGTGCCTGCTCCATGGCTATCCAGGCTAGGAATCAGGCTCACCGATCTTACCAAGCCTCTCCTTCCGATTTAACTCGCTCTGCTTTTATTATAGCTAGGAATCGCTGTACAGCTCAGATTCGAAGGTCTAAGGCTTCCTTTATAAGAAGGAAAGTTGACGACCTTAACTCCTCTCCCACTGACAAATGCTTCTGGTCCTTAGCCAAAAACCTCTCCAAAAACTTCTGTAACTCAAGCTTTCCCCCTCTCATTCGTTCTGATGGTTCTATAGCTAGCTCTCCCATTGACAAAGCCACTCTCTTTGGTTCTCATTTTTCTGCCAACTCTTCTATCAACGATTCCAGCGCACCTGTTCCTCAGTCTTTTCCCCTCTCTAACCCTATACCCTCCCTTATCCTTTCTTCACGCAAAGTTCATATGGTTCTTCGCTCACTTAAGACAAGCAAGGCATCTGGTCCCGATGGTATCCCTGCAAGGTTCCTTAAGGAGTTTGCAGATGAACTGGCTCCCGTGCTTTGCCGTCTTTTTCGCCTCATTCTGTCAACCAGTATCTATCCTTCATCTTGGAAGCATGCTCTAGTTCAACCTGTTCCTAAGAAGGTGACCGCTCTATTCCTTCTAACTACCGACCTATTGCTCTAACCTCCTCTATTGCTAGTTTTCGAGACTTTGCTCAATGCTCACTTCTTGAAACGCCTTGAATCTAACTCACTTATCTCCGATCACCAGTACGGCTTCCGCAAGGCAAGATCCACTGGTGATCTCCTGTCCTATCTTACTCATGTATGGTCATCTTCTCTGAGGAACTATGGGGAATCCTTTGTCGTCGCTCTTGATATCTCTAAGGCTTTTGACAGAGTGTGGCACAAGGCTCTGTTGGCCAAACTCCCTGCCTACGGCTTTACCCCTTCTTTCTGTTCTCTGATTTCCAGTTTTCTCACTGACCGTTCTATATCTCTAGTTGTTGATGGCGCGACATCTAGCCCTTTCTCTGTGTCCAGTGGTGTTCCACAGGGCTCTGTTCTTTCACCTACTCTCTTCCTTCTCTTCATCAATGATCTTCTACAATCCCCATCTTCCTCTCTTCTTCATGCCTTTGCCGATGATTCTACCCTTCACTTTTCCTTTGCCTTTTCTTCATAACCTTCATCTGTTACTCGTAATCAATCTCGTATCACTCTTTCTTCTACACTTAACTCCGATTTGCAGAGAGTATCTGAATGGGGCACTCAAAATTTAGTTAAATTCAATGCCTCCAAGACACAGTTTCTGGCTATCTCTTTATCTTCTTCTCCTCCTGATAACCCTATTGTCTTCGAAACTAATGAAATTTACCCTCTTAACTCTATCAATATATTAGGAATCCATATAGCCTCTAACTTGTCTTGGAGGAATCACATAATCCAAATTTCTAAATCTTCATCCAAAAAATTGGGGGTTTTGTTTCGTTTTTGTTATTACTTTTCCTCATTGCAGTTACTTAAAATTTATAAAGGTCTTATCCGCCCCTGCTTAGAATACTGCTCACACATCTGGGGTGCTTCTTCCTTTACTTATCTTCTTGATAGGGTTCAATCTAAGGCAGTCAGACTCATTAATGATCCTTCTCTTACTTCTAACCTGGATTCTCTCTCTCTTCGCCGTAAGGTATCTTCCCTTTCGCTTTTCTATCGCTACTACTTCCATCGCTGCTCTGATGAGTTGGCGAGTTGCATCCCTCCTCCACTGCCGAGGCCGCGTAACACTCGCCAAGCGGCCTCATCTCACAGGTACTGTGTAGAGATTTGTAGCTCGCAGATTGGTCGGTGCAGCGACTGCTTCTTCCCATCTACCTCCAGACTCTGGAACTCTCTTCCTCCTTCTGTCTTTCCTAATTCTTATGACCTTTCATCCTTCAAAAAGCATATCTATCGTCATCTCAGAGCCTAGTCTTCCATATCTCTGGGTCCTCTTTACTTAGACTGTTTTTTCTGTCTGTCGTTTTCCTTTGTGTGACATTACCTCATCTCTGCCTTGCCCTTAACTTTTTCTTTTCCTTCGTCTTGGTATTTTCTCGTGCCCGGGCCTTTATTGATGAGGGCAGTTTCTGCCTATCCCAGTGTCACACTCTTAAAAAAAAAAAAAAAATAAAAAAATAAAAATAAAATATATATATATATATATATATATATATATATATATATATATATATATATATATATATATATATATATATATATATATATACTATCTCAATACATAGTTTTAAGGACAGGTATGATAAGTATCACTAAGTATAAAATGGAACCGATCAGGAGACGGGAAGATACGAGCCCGGGAAGACACTAGGTAAATATTCGAGGGAAGGAAAGCCGAGACCAACAAAAGTAACCTTTGAGAGAGGGGAAACATGTAGGGAAATACTGTTGAGAAAAAAAAAGTCTAAAAGACCTTCAAGAATTCAAAGAAGTGTTCATTAGACGATACAAAACACAGGAAGAGATGGGAAAGATCAAAAACTTGTTGCAAGAGGCAAGAAGGTTAAATGATGAAAGAAATGAAGAAGAGAAGAAAAATTTTCATTACAGAGTTCTTCCAGACAAAGGGGAGATATAAAGATAATGACAGAAGATCAGGGGATGGGGCCTCATTAAGATTGTTATACACAAATGCTGATGGATTCACAACAGTAAGGCAGATATAGTAGCAATTACAGAGACTAAGTTGAGTGAGGACATAAACAGTGTCACAGTTTTTCCTAAGGGCTTCAGAATACTAAGGGTTGAAAGATCTGAGAGGACTGGTGGAGGGATAGCACTGCTCATAAGTGAAAGGATTCAAGTTGAAGAAATAAACATGGCTATAGAAAGTGAGTTCAAGGAATTTCTTGTTGCTCGCAAAAATACTGGGTCAGAGAGCATTATAATAACTGTTGTATACAACCCACCAAGGAACCAAAATAGGCTTGAAATTTATGAGGAAAGTCATACAGGTACTATTGAAGTCATAAACTCAGTTGTTAACATGGCACGGGAAAAAAAATGTAGGATTTTGATTATGGGAGACTTTAATCATAAAGAGATAGATTGGATAAATCTTGACCCACACAGAGGTGAGGACTCATTCGGGGCAAGATTCCTAGATTGCGTACAAGGGAATTTCCTACACCAACATGTAATGGAATCAACAAGGGCCAGGGGTGGGGATGAGCCATCACTACTTGATCTAATGTTCACAGATAATGTGTTGGATATTGAAAAAAATGAGTATGAACCACCAATTGGAAAGAGTGACCACTGTGTGTTGTTGATGGAGTATATCATTAAAGATATTCTTCCTGAGAGTAGAGGCACTGAGGACATGAGGAGGAACTATCGGAAAGGAGATTACATCAAAATGAATGAGCTTTTTGCAGTTATTGACTGGAGAACCTTATTTTACAACAAATCTGTACAAGAAATGTATGACATCTTCTGTGAGAAATATGGAAAGATAGTAGATTGCTGCATACCTGTCACCAAAGTAGGTGTAATTCATGCCAGAGAGAAATGGTTCGATAATGGGTGTAAATGAGCTAAGGAGTGGAGAGACAAATGCTGGAAAAGGAATAGGAGGAGAAAAAACATAAATGTCTGGCAAACCTACAAAAGAGCAAGAAATGACTACCTAAGTAAAAGGAGAGAGGCAGAGAGAGACTATGAGAGGGACATCACCAGGAAGGCTAAAGAAAATCCCAAGCTTTTCCACAGCTTTATCAGAGGAAAGCTGAAGGTAAAAGAACAGGTTTTAAGGCTAAAGAGAGCGGATGGAAGCATCACTGAGACGGATGAAGAGATCTGCAAAGAATTGAACAAGGAGTTTCAGTCAGTATTTACAGTAGAAAATACCCCACCCCCTCAGATTGCAGTGATAGAAGCTCAAGGGCCGGTATTAGAGAAAAACAACCTTACAGCCACAGAGGTATGCAAAGCGCTGATGGATTTAGATGTTCATAAAGCTACAGGTCCTGATGACATATCCCCTCATGTGCTTAAAAAATGCGCAAACACAATATCAGTGGCGCTAAGTATCATATTTAAGGAGTCAGGGGAGATTCCAAGATGCTGGAAACAAGCAAATGTGATACCTAGCTTCAAAAAGGGAAGGAGGGATACGGCTCTGAACTATAGACCAGTTTCCTTGACCAGCATAGTTTGCAAAGTTATGGAGAAACTACTAAGGAAACATATCTCTCTTCACTTGGAATCCTTCAACTTTTTGTCAGTGAGGCAACATGGCTTCAGAGAAGGTAGATCAACAGTAACAAACTTATTAGAATTTTATGATGAGGTAAGCCAAATCTTACAGGAAAGAGAGGGCTGGGCAGATTGCATATTCCTAGACTTCCAGAAAGCGTTTGACACTGTTCCACATGGGAGACTTATTAGGAAGCTGCAATCAATGGCTAGAATAGGTGGAAATGTTTTGGAATGGATAAAAACTTACTTAGAAGGAAGGGAACAGAGGGTTAGAGTAAGACACTCAGTGTCTGAATGGAGAAGAGTTAGTAGTGGAGTTCCACAGGGTTCAGTTTTAGGGCCACTTTTGTTCCTTGTATATGTAAATGACCTACCAGAGTCTGTAAATTCATTCATGAATATGTTTGCAGATGATGCAAAGATTGTGAAGAAAGTAAAAAACGAGAACGGTGGTAGAGAACTTCAGGAGGATCTAAATAATCTGCATGAGTGGTCAGAAAAGTGGCTAATGAAATTCAATACTTCAAAATGTAAGGTAATGAGAATGGGTACAAGTGCAAGAAGGCCCAAGCTTGACTACTCGGTGGCTGGAGTACAACTTCAAGAGACAGAAAATGAGAGAGATCTAGGAGTAAACATACTGGCAGATTTGTCTCCAGAAATACATATAAATGGCATAGTAAGGGCAGCATATTCATTCTTATCAAATGTAAGGGTAGCCTTCAGGCACATGGACAAGGAAATGTTCAGAAATATTTATGTAACCTATGTGAGGCCAAAACTCGAATATGCAGCCCCCTTTTGGAATCCGCACTTGAAAAAGCACATAGCTAAGCTTGAAAAAGTTCAAAGACATGCCACGAAACTGGTTCCAGAAATACGCAATCTCAGTTATGATGAGAGGCTGAGGGAATTAGACTTACCATCACTCGAAGCTAGAAGAGTGAGGGGGGGATATGGTGACAGTCTTTAAATTCCTTCATGGTTATGATAGAGTGGATAGGGATCGATATTTTGATATGGCTGGCTCTAGAACTAGAGGTCATAGTTTGAAGCTTCATAAGAAAACTTCTTTGCAGGGTGTAAGAAAATACTTTTTCAGTGTAAGAGTACTTGATAATTGGAATTCGCTAAACGAGGAGGTAGTTAATGCTATCTCAATCCATAGTTTTAAGGACAGGTATGATAAGTATCACTAAGTATAAAATGGAACCGATCAGGAGACGGGAAGATACGAGCTTTGGGCTCTTTCCCGTAAACACAATTAGGTAATCACAAGTAAGTAGTCACATATATATATATATATATATATATATATATATATATATATATATATATATATATATATATATATATATATATATATATATATATATATGTGCATAGGTGATTACCTAATTGTGCTTACAGGAAAGAGCCCAAAGCGTGTGTTTGTATATGTATAAGAATTTCATGACTTCCATCACTTAGAACAAAAAATGTAAACGAAGACTGTAATTGAAATAATAAATATTATACTGAATATTAAGTAATGAGTAAATATACACAAACATCTCTATAACTTAGGAAGGTGAGATCAAAAAATATCCCTTGATCGTCAAGTGTTGAGATATATGCCCATAAAAACATTTAAAAAAACAAATTTGCAAAGTTGCTTACATTTCAGTTAGCATTATTCCAACAGGAGGATATGATGATATTTCAATCAAGAGGAGGTGGAATAGGATTGACTTCATTGCCTGTTCCACCAGATCAGATACTCAAAGCAGCAAAACCAATGATATAATGAATTCAAAGTTAAAGTGGTGAAGACTTGAATCAATCAAAAATTATTTTTATCGTCATGATTGCATATTAGCACTTAAGAATGACTATACAATTATATCGTGAATCAAAATGACAACAGCATTCTGCAATGAGCGAATGATCATAGAAAGTACTACTGATGTGGAGAGTAATGAACATGATAAAATATCGTCCTCCTGAAGTATACATATACCACATGTAAGCAACAAGTATTTAAAACACAATTACATAAAGACTCAAAAAAGAACCTTAGTATATTTCAAAAACATTGATATAAAAGGATTTCAGCAATACTATACAACTGCAGGTCTCATTTGATAAATGAAAAAGAGCATATGTTACCATATACACTATTTCTATATTTCAAGCAATCCTTTATATCAAATCTGACTAAAATAACCATTGAAATCAATATCTGACTCACTCCAAAAAATATCTATCACTGTGTTTATTATTAGACATAATTAACTGAAAATTTGGTTTTGGAATCATACAAAGTTTGGTAAGTGAACATAACAATATAATTTCATTTTCTTGATGTTTTATATCTCACTATTACTCCCCGTATGGGGGCTCACACAGATGGATTGAAGCTGGGGAGTACAGTTGGATACCCTTACCACCGCCCCGCTGTGACTTCAAACGCGGGTCCATCACCTCCTGAGTCGAGCATTCTAAAACTACGCTACGGCAGTTCCCACCACATCATTACAATACAGTGCCAGATATAACAATGGAGAGAACCAGCCACCACTAATGCAAAACAATGTCATAATTTACATAATTTATAGCACAACATTTCCTCTTCTCAAATTCAACACATCAAAACATTTGAGAAAGACAACTGATAACTCTACTATTATACACTGACGTAGAAAGTTTGTATATTTTTATTTACAAAACAACCACTGTATTTAAATATTAAAGAAAACTATTATCAACATCATAGAAATATTTGTGGATTTGGATTTGAGAAGTTCATATGGAATGATTAATATGGTGCCTTTACATTCACCTGAAATGACCTCTAGCTGAAAGAGGAACTAATTTTTCTGGAAGTAACATTTACTGCCTTGATATATAGAAAATTTTCTAATGGCTTACATTACAACAAGTATTTCAAATAAATGAAGTACTACAATGTTATAGCATTGCTGCCAAAAGAGAGGAGTCATATCAGATGGTTTTGTGGCACAGTATGGTCAGAGATGCTACACTTCAGCATACTTCTTGATGATATGCTGATTACGGTCATCTTTATAGCTACATCTTGATGGCTTGGAGCCATACTTTGCTGCAAATGGAAGGCGTGTGTTACTTCTTGAAATAAGGTAAACTCTAAAAAATATTTTTTTACAAGCTACAGAAGATATTTCAATTTAATAATTAGACAAGACTACTTCAGAAGCATTTACTATACTCATCTGCAGTTGGTAAGTCTTCTGAAATCCTGGATTACTTAGATAATACATATGGAAGGTTTGCCTTACTATGTCATTTCCTGAAATAAAAGGTAAATTACGCAATGTACTGATAGATAAACAATAATCTCTAGCAAGCCATGTAGAGTCCAATATATTCACACACAAAAATAACAGAAGCCTTCACTTATCATCCACTGTTATGTCTTTATACCATACAATGAATGCATTGAAACATCTTCTATTGGCACTAATAATAATGATTATAGGCACTGTATCCTTTAGAATTGTACTGCATTCCGAATGGCACCTACTAAATACAACCTGTAAAAATATTACTTATGTTTATATACTGATCACTTGGGTGACGTAAATTTCACAAGTTTTTAATACAGAATAGAATAAAACATCAAGCACTGTACTAAGGAAGACTTGGCAATCATTTCCACCCTCAATCAGTGGTAAGTTCATTCACTAATAGAAAATTTTCATCTCTCTTACTTCTTTTCCTTATAACAATGATGTTATATCCTGCAGAAACAAGTTCCTTTAAACTCTGTATATCGTCACCTTTATTGATAATTGGAAAGAAAACTTAATGACATGCAAAATATATAGTTGTGGAATATTTCCCTAGAATTTGCAATTCAAAAACAGTAATTGTAATTTCTATACCCCAATAGCCAAGAACAATATCATGAGTTATTTAACCTGAGGTCAACCTTCTCGAAATAGGGGCAGCAAATGAGCTCAAACTGCCCATACCCCTCACGGGGTAAGACAATCCAAGAAAGGCTTAAGTCACCTAAACAATTAACCTCATCTCTAAACACAATTCAAGCTTCTCTACAATGAAAAACAATTCTCTAGCAGTCATTTCTCGAAAACTCCTTCTTTCTGGAAAAGTGTCTTCAGCTCGTATTCCAAGGCAAAAGGTACTTCATTGTAGAAGACATTTCTTGAGAAGAGAGCTATTAACTTCTTGGAAGAAGAATATATCTATCACTCTCTTCAATGGGGATATCTGAAACAAAAAGTCCTCGAACCTTGTGTAATAACTGAAGTCCTCTCTGGTGCTTCACCAACATATATACAGTGCTGAAAATACAAATATCAACCTATGAACATATAAAAATTCATTAATACAGTGGTGACCCAAACCCACGAACTTAATCTGTTCCAAAAAACTGTTCTTGGGTTGGATTTATTTTTCCCATTGAAAAGCATGTAAATTCAATTAATCAATTTCTGGTCAAAATAAATATTTATTTTAAAATATTTGTAGTCACTAAAAACATGAAATATAATACAGGTACAGTGATCCCCTGCTGGATCGCGTTTCTTGGTTCGCGTTTTCACGGTACCGCGGTTTTTTTTTTTGGCAAATGATTATTTTATTTTTTTGGTATACGCAAAAATATTAAAATATTGAAAAAATAAAAATTTTCAGTATTTTCATTTTTTTATTGAAAAAAAAATCATTATTTAATTGATAAAAAATGTAAAGGGTGATTTTTCAACAGTGCAGGGAGGGTTTATACAATAAGTAAACGTAAAAATAATTGTAAAATACCTATGTACATAAGTATGTCACATCATCATCACCTCATTCACGGTAAGTTTTCCTATCACTTTCATCTAAATTTACGTTGCATGCTGTTATTTATAAAGTAAAAGGTGTTTTTTTAACAGTGCAGGGAGGGTTTATACAGTACGTAAACATAAAAATAATTGTAAAATACCAATGTATATGAGAATGTCACGTCATCATCACCTCATTCACGGTAAGTTTTCCTATCACTTTCATAAAAATTTACGTTGCTTACTGTTATTTATAAAGTAAAGGGTGATTTTTTAACAGTGCAGGGAGGGTTTATACAGTACGTAAACGTAAAAATACTTGTAAAATACCTATGTACATGAGTATGTCATGTAATTACCACTTCAATCACCGTAATTTTATCTATCACTTTCATATACATTTACGTTGCATGCTGTTATTTATAAAGTAAAGGGTGGTTTGTTAACAGTACAGGGAGGGTTTATACAGTACGTAAACGTAAAAATAATTGTAAAATACCTATGTATATGAGTATGTCACGTCATCATCACCTCATTCACGGTAAGTTTTCCTATCACTTTCATACAAATTTACTTTGCTCGCTGTTATTTGTAAAGTAAAGGGTGTTTTTTTAACAGTGTAGGGAGGGTTTATACAGTACGTAAACGTAAAAATAATTGTAAAATACCTATGTACATAAGTATGTCATGTAATTACCACTTCATTCACCGTAATTTTATCTATCACTTTCATATAAATTTACGTTGGATGCAATTATTTATGAAGTAAAGGGTGGTTTGTTAACAGTACAGGGAGGGTTTATACAGTGTAAACTTAAAAATAAATTAAAATATCTATGTACATATAGGCTGATCCTACTTCGCAGTTTTCCTGTCTCGCGCCGGGTCCCGGAACCGAACTACCGCGATAAGGGGGGGATCACTGTATATGTATTTCATCTTTACATGGAAAATTACTTTAATGATAGAAAGGAATTCTACTCTACTAAAGTAAAACATGTACATCTGCAGGTATACACTAGTTGATACCCAGTATAATATAGCAAAGTCCAGCACTTACAAAAAGTTGTCACATTCTCCCACTAATAACAAATACTGTGAGAAAGAGTACATATTGTAGGGAAAAAAATAATGTAGGTAAGAAACAGTACTGTATTTACCTTTGTAGATGATTGTCGCTGGCATACGTGGATGGTGGTGGAGGAGGAGGACCAGTTTATGGGAGAGCGGGCGAGTGGGACACGTGGTGGCTTAGCCAACACATGCATGTTCGTGGGTTGGATTTTGTTTGTGGGTTGGGGTCAAAATTTGTTCAAAATTTTGTTCGTGGGTTGGGGTCACCACTGTACTATATACTTTATAAGTTTTATGCAGTATTTAAGTATCCTCAGCCTAATTATTGTATAGCACTGCATGGCAACAGTTCAGTGTTATTGGTATAGATATATATACATAAGTTCTCCTACTTATGAACAACCGAATTACGAAGAGAAACCTACCCATTATCTACCCCTATTATAATATATTACAATACTCCACATTATAATTTCACTATTATTACTGTGTTAAAATTCATTAATACTGTATACTTTGTTTTGTATGTTTTTTGCTTACGTACTGTACAGTTACTTATGACCTGGTTTCTTGAACCTCAGTCATTCGTAAGTTGGAGAGTGTATATATATATATATATATATATATATATATATATATATATATATATATATATATATATATATATATATATATATATATATATATACACAGTGTTACCTCCCTTATCGCAAACCAGGAAATCCGCGGAGTAAGATCAGCCTATATGTACATAGATATTTTAATGTATTTTTACGTTTACACTGTATAAACCCTCCCTGTACTGTTAAAAAAACACCCTTTACATTATAAATAACAGCAAGCAGGCGCGAACCAGGAAATCCGCGGAGTAAGATCAGCCTATATGTACATAGATATTTTAATGTATTTTTACGTTTACACTGTATAAACCCTCCCTGTACTGTTAAAAAAACACCCTTTACATTATAAATAACAGCAAGCAACGTAATATTTTATGAAAGTGATAGGAAAACTTACCGTGAATGAGGTGATGATGACTTGACATACATAGGTACAGTATTTTACAATAATTTTTACGTTTACGTAAAATAGCGGCCGACATCCAAAAACTTCTTTCCTTCTTTCAACATATCTAAGAGTTTCACTTTATCTACAATGGTTAACATTTTCCTTTGCCGCTTAGGCTCACTACAAGAAGCCTTAGAAGATGAAGGATGCTTGGGAGGCATTGCAAAGGTTAAAATATGCGAGTAAAAAAATCACAAGCAAAACATATTAATAATAATAAGCACAACGTGAATGGCGCACACTAGTGAGGCGAGACAATGGCAGATGGTGGAAGCCTTTGTCCGAAACGCTGATAGCGGTATCGTATTTTACATGTTGCAATACTATTAGTATTTAGGTTTTTACTATATTTTACTGTTTTCTTATTCTTCGGCTAAGAAATACGTTTTTTTTATCAATAAAATCATGAAACTACTGGAAATATAAATATATATGCTAGCTCACGTAGTTGCGACCCCGATACATTGTACGCTATCGAACACAAGCAAAACGTTTAATAAGCACAACGTGAACGGCGCACACGTGAGTTAGACTGAACGAGTCTTTGTCCAAAATGCTGATAGCGGTATCGTATTTTACATGTTGCAATACTGTTAGTATTTATGTTTTTTACTGTTTTATTATTCTTACGCTAATAAATACGTTTTTTTATCAATAAAATCGTGAAACTACTGGAAATATAAATATATATGCTAGCTCATGTAGGTGCGACCCCAATACATTGTACGCTATCGAACACTATTTCGCATGATGCAATACTGTGAGTTATACTGTACGTACGTATATCATTCAGTCATTAGTACAATGTATATTAATTTAAAATTCATTTACTTATTTGATGATTGTACAAAATCTATTGTATTTATTCATTGTAATTTGGACCAAATATTCCTTTTGTAAAGATTATACTGTACTCTTCAAAAGAGGTGGTCAATAAACGTATCTATCTATCTATCTATCTATCTAAATTTATGTTTTTTACTATTTTTTACTGTTTTATTATTCGTAGGCTGGGAAATAAATTTTTTTTATCAATTAGATAATGAAATATGTTTTTTTCAATAAAAAAAAAATGAAAATACTAAGAATTTTTTTTTTTTATATTTTAATATTTTTGCATACACCCATGAAATAAAATAATAATTTATCAAAAAAGAAAAAAACGCGATACAGTGAGAACGCGAACCAAGAAACGCGAATAACCGGGGGAACACTGTATATATATATATATATATATATATATATATATATATATATATATATATATATATATATATATATATATATATATATATATATATATATATATATATATATATATATATATATATATATATATATATATATAGTAATACCTCTAGTCACGAATTTAATCCGTTCCTAAACCCTGTTCGAGGGGCAAAAAGTTCGTGAGGCGAAATAATATTTCCCATTGGAATGCATGTAATTTCAATTAATCCGTTCCCCATCACCATAAATATACATGTAAAGATTTTTATTTTAGAATAAACATGGATAAATACACCTGTAAAAGTAAAATTACATTAATAATAGGAAGGAATTCTTTCTTTGAGGTTGATTGTTGCTGGTATATGTGGATGCTGGAGGAGGAGGAGGACTACTTCTTAGAAGGATGGATAATGAGCATGCACAAACACCTGGATTATTATCAACATCAGATTTTTATTAAATCATTAACAGTATGGCCTCGTGTGTGACATACTCATTTAAATATCATCATTGTATATCTGAGATTTATGACAGTAATGAAAACAGAGTCAACATTCAACATTCTCAAGGTGCTTTATCAACAGAAGTTACCAGTCCCCATTGCAAATAGAATAAATTTAATTACTTTAATGTTAACTTTTTAATGGGGGTGAAAATTATGTTCTTCATATAGTTTTTTAGGTAAAGGTCCAGTATAACTCCGGTGCCTTAATTGTACCCACCGCAATAAGGTTAAGTTACTTGGCATATTTGTATAGAAAATCGGGGAGTTGGACTTTTCTGCCAGCTAGGAGGTTAGGATAGGTTATGTTAGGTGGTAAAGGTCCAGTATAACTCTGGAGCCTAACCTAACATAATCTAAACCTAACCTCCTAGCTGGAGGAAAAGTCCAACCCTCCAATACTCTATACAAATATGCCAATGCGAAGTAACTTTACCTTATTGAGGAGGGTAGATTTAAGGCGCCAGAGTTATACTGGACCTTTACCGTTTTTTTATGTTTTAAATGATTTTAACCTTTCAAACTGTCTTAGATGACTCTTTTATGGTTAAATTAAGATCAGTTGGGCTAGAATTGATTTTCGACAGTTTTCAAGATTGGATAATTCAAAACACACCAAAAATCATAGAAAAAAAATATAATTTCCACCTCCTAATTGAGAAGGGTGAAATCATGAAAATTTATACTGAACACATTTTAACTTACGGGAGAGTGTCACAGAAGAAAAGCATATGAAATACTTCTGATATTAAGTAAAAACAGTCAAATCGAACATCTTTGGAGGTGTGGAATGGTGGAAACAAACATTAACTTTAGGTGTGAACTAAGTAACCAAACCTAATAGATAATAAAGTTCAAGATATTTTTGTTTTCTAACTGGAGAGGTAAAAGTAAACATTGACTAAAAGATGAGCCACTCTTTGGTTTTTGTCCCACACGAAAACAAAAGCCCTGTACCATAGAACTTACTTGCCATGCAAAGATACCAGGATTCCACTTCTTTTTTCAAAGTTGCGATCAGATTTACTGAAAACCCTATACAAAAGAATAACCACTCATGGGTTCTCAACAGTTGCAAAGTGGTTAACAACCACAGGGGCAGAACCAGCATTGACACTGAGGCCACATTTCAGGTAACTCTGGCAATGTATCTGAGCTGAGTAGAGTTAAGTCGATTCTATCGACTGTTATACAGAAAAAGAGCCAGATTTCAAAATAAATAATAATCTTGGAGTAGTATACAGCTTAGCAGGGCATGCCGCTCAACGACCTCATCCCTCCACTCAGGTAAGTAGTTCGCCTGAAGGTTAGGTATTTTTAGTTAGGGTAGTAAGATGGGGGGTCCCAGGGGGGCGAAGCCTCCCTGGCTAAGAGGTTAGGTGAGTATTTTTAGTTAGGATAGTAAAAAATTGTTTCGTATGCCTATTGTCACCATTTTTGTTGTGTTCATCCGCCAGTTCTCTAGTCAGAGCCTATCGCCATCTATTGGTAGGTTTTGAACATTGGTATGCCCCGCTAAACTGTAGGTATCCCTAATCTTGTAACATTATAGTACTGAGTGGCACTTGAACCCGACTGAGGCAAATGGCATCCAAAGTTTCAGTCATGGAACTTTGTCAGTGTACTCAATTCCGCATTATGGGAAAACTGATGAGATGGTGTAAACTGAAAACTCTTTAATTATGTCAAGTATCTTCTTCTTCCGGTATGTGGAAGACGAAAACATTGTTCATTACACTTTACTAAATTCGATATCCACCACTTACCGAAATCAAATTCCTGTATTTTTCTTCTTCTTGACTCCCTCTGTAGATGATCAGATGATTTCTTTCAATTATGTAACACGTGAAGGGGACTGCCTTTGCAGCGTTTCACCCTTTTTCCTATCTTATAATATTGTGTAATTATAATATACAATTGCGTATGGTGCAGTGAATATAAACTTTATATATATATATATATATATATATATATATATATATATGTATATATATATATATATATATATATATATATATATATATATATATATATATATATATATATATATATATATATATATATATATATATATATGTGTGTGTGTGTGTGTGTGTATGTGTATATGTATGTGTATGTATGTGTATGTGTATGTGATTACCTAATTGTGATTACCTAATTGTGTTTACGGGAAAGAGCCCAAAGCTCGTATCTTCCCGTCTCCTGATCGGTTCCATTTTTAGACTTAGTGATACTTATCATACCTGTCCTTAAAACTATGGATTGAGATAGCATTAACTACCTCCTCGCTTAGCGAATTCCAATTATCAACTACTCTTACACTGAAAAAGTATTTCCTTACATCCTGCAAACAAGTTTTCTTCCGAAGCTTCAAACTATGACCTCTAGTTCTAGAGCCAGCCATATCGAAATATCGATCCCTATCCACTCTATCATAACCATGAAGGAATTTAAAGACTGTCACCATATCCCCCCTTACTCTTCTAGCTTCGAGTGATGGCAAGTCTAATTCCCTCAGCCTCTCATCATAACTGAGATTGCGTATTTCTGGCACCAGTTTCGTGGCATGTCTTTGAACTTTTTCAAGCTTAGCTATGTGCTTTTTCAAGTGCGGGTTCCAAAAGGGGGCTGCATATTCGAGTTTTGGCCTCACATAGGCTACATAAATATTTCTGAACATTTCCTTGTCCATGTGCCTGAAGGCTACCCTTACATTTGATAAGAATGCATATGCTGCCCTTACTACGCCATTTATATGTATTTCTGGAGACAAATCTGCCAGTATGTTTACTCCTAGATCTCTCTCATTTTCTGTCTCTTGAAGTTGTACTCCAGCCACCGAGTAGTCAAGCTTGGGCCTTCTTGCACTTGTACCCATTCTCATTACCTTACATTTTGAGGTATTGAATTTCATTAGCCACTTTTCTGACCACTCATGCAGATTATTTAGATCCTCCTGAAGTTCTCTACCATTGTTCTCGTTTTTTACTCTCTTCACAATCTTTGCATCATCTGCAAACATATTCATGAATGAATTTACAGACTCTGGTAGGTCATTTACATATACAAGGAACAAAAGTGGCCCTAAAACTGAACCCTGTGGAACTCCACTACTAACTCTTCTCCATTCAGACACTGAGTGTCTTACTCTAACCCTCTGTTCCTTTCCTTCTAAGTAAGTTTTTATCCATTCCAAGACATTTCCACCTATTCTAGCCATTGATTGCAGCTTCCTAATAAGTCTCCCATGTGGAACAGTGTCAAACGCTTTCTGGAAGTCTAGGAATATGCAATCTGCCCAGCCCTCTCTTTCCTGTAAGATTTGGCTTACCTCATCATAAAATTCTAATAAGTTTGTTACTGTTGATCTTCCTTCTCTGAAGCCATGTTGCCTCACTGACAAAAAGTTGAAGGATTCCAAGTGAAGAGAGATATGTTTCCTTAGTAGTTTCTCCATAAGTTTGCAAACTATGCTGGTCAAGGAAACTGGTCTATAGTTCAGAGCCGTATCCCTCCTTCCCTTTTTGAAGATAGGTATCACATTTGCTTGTTTCCAGCATCTTGGAATCTCCCCCGACTCCAGTGACTCCTTAAATATGATACTTAGTGCCACTGATATTGTGTTTGCGCATTTTTTAAGCACATGAGGGGATATGTCATCAGGACCTGTAGCTTTATGAACATCTAAATCCATCAGCGCTTTGCATACCTCTGTGGCTGTAAGGTTGATGTTCTCTAATACCGGCCCTTGAGCTTCTATCACTGCAATCTGAGGGAGTGGGGTATTTTCTACTGTAAATACTGACTGAAACTCCTTGTTCAATTCTTTGCAGATCTCTTCGTCCGTCTCAGTGATGCTTCCATCCGCTCTCTTTAGCCTTAAAACCTGTTCTTTTACCTTCAGTTTTCCTCTGATAAAGCTGTGGAAAAGCTTGGGATTTTCTTTAGCCTTCCTGATGATGTCCCTCTCATAATCTCTCTCTGCCTCTCTCCTTTTACTTAGGTAGTCATTTCTTGCTCATTTGTAGGTTTGCCAGGCATTTATGTTTTTTCTCCTCCTATACCTTTTCCAGGATTTGTCTCTCCACTCCTTAGCTCTTTTACACCCATTATCGAACCATTTCTCTCTGGCATGAATTACACCTACTTTGGTGACAGGTATGCAGCAATCTACTATCTTCCCATATTTCTCACAAAAGATGTCATACATTTCTTGTACAGATTTGTTGTAAAATAAGGTTCTCCAGTCAATAACTGCAAAAAGCTCATTCATTTTGATGTAATCTCCTTTCGGATAGTTCCTCCTCATGTCCTCAGTGCCTCTACTCTCAGGAAGAATGTCTTCAATGATATACTCCATCAACAACACACAGTGGTCACTCTTTCCAATTGGTGGTTCATACTCAATATTTTCAATATCCAACACATTATCTGTGAACACCAGATCAAGTAGTGATGGCTCATCCCCACCCCTGGCTCTTGTTGGTTCCATTACATGTTGGTGTAGGAAATTCCCTTGTACGCAATCTAGGAATCTTGCCCCAAATGAGTCCTCACCACTGTGTGGGTCAAGATTTATCCAATCTATCTCTTTATGATTAAAGTCTCCCATAATCAAAATCCTACATTTTTTCTCCCGCGCCATGTTAACAACTGAGTTTATGACTTCAATCGTACCTATATGACTTTCCTCATAAATTTCAAGCCTATTTTGGTTCCTTGGTGGGTTGTATACAACAGTTATTATAATGCTCTCTGACCCAGTATTTATGCGAGCAACAAGAAATTCCCTGAACTCACTTTCTATAGCCAAGTTTATTTCTTCAACTTGAATCCTCTCACTTATGAGCAGTGCTATCCCTCCACCAGTCCTCTCAGATCTTTCGACCCTTAGTATTCTGAAGCCCTTAGGAAAAACTGTGACACTGTTTATGTCCTCACTCAACTTAGTCTCTGTAATTGCTACTATATCTGCCTTACTGTTGTGAATCCTATCTTTTAATTCTACTGCCTTACCAGCTAATCCATCAGCATTTGTGTATAACAATCTTAATGAGGCCCCATCCCCTGATCTTCTGTCATTATCTTCTTTATCTCCCCTTTGTCTGGAAGTATTCTGTAACGAAAATTTTTCTTCTCTTCTTCATTTCTTTCATCATTTAACCTTCTTGCCTCTTGCAACAAGTTTTTGATCTTTCCCATCTCTTCCTGTGTTCTGTATCGTCTAATGAACACTTCTTTGCATTCTTGAAGGTCTTTTAGACTTTTTTTTCTCAACAATATTTCCCTACATGTCTCCCCTCTCTCAAAGGTTACTTTTGTTGGTCTCGGCTTTCCTTCCCTCGAATATTTACCTAGTTGGTGTATGTTTACAATATCCTCAGGACCACATACTACTCCAAGCTTTCTTATCAGGTCTACAACGTTAGCTTTATTTTCTTCAAGTCTCCCCTGCCATGTTGCCTGCTGGCTAGTACAGTGGTAACGCGCTGGCTTCGCATTCACGAGGTCGAAAGATCGGTCCCCGTCCAAGACCGAGAGTTTAAGCTGTTTACTGGCAGGAACTGCTGTGGGTGGACATCACAGTGGGGGGTTGGGGCTTGTCCTGGCTGACGAATACCCATTGTAAAATGGAAATAAAGTTTATAAAATATCAAGTGCCTGTCTGATGAGTGGGTTTGCCCTTTCCATCACAACGTCTTTCATTTTTTCGATTACTGTCTCTTTATAGTCAACTGTTTGTATGTTTTCCAGTGCCACCACCTTTACAGCCTCTTTTACTGCCACATTCCCCTTTAGTGCATCAGCAAAGGACGTTTTCATGGCATCATTTTCCATATTCAGCTCCTGGAACTCTTTTCTGAACTGTTCAATGTTTTCCTTAATCTGAACATTCCAAGCAGCAATCTCGTCTCTCTCAGAAGAGAGCAGTGAACTAACATCTAATTCCTTTAGGTTGTCATTTAGCTGTTTGTTTTTATCTTCTTGTTTAGAAATTCTAGATTCTAGTTGACTCTTTTCCCCTTCCAGCTTCTTTATTCTTTTTTCTAGTTCCTTTCTCTCCTGCCCTTGTGCTTTATTTGCTTCCTCCAAAGATCTTATTTGTTCTCTGAGTGTTTCATTCTCTTTCATTTCTCCATCCATATTCCGAATTTTATCATCAAGGCTTGTAACCATTTCCTCTAACTTCTTGATTCTCTGTTTAAGTCCTCTGATGACTACCCCTTCTCCCGACCCATGGGTGGGAGAGGTTTGGGACAGAGATGGCTTCATTTTTATGTTCTCCCTCTCACAGAATATAGAAAGAAGACGAGAAAGAGGAAAAAAAAAGAAAAGAGAAAAACTTCTAATTTAGCTTCACACAGAATTTTTATATCGCCATATAAGTGCTATTTAGTGACTCAGTTTGTCTCCTTTCTGGTAACACACATCTTAACTTAAAAACTTGACCATGGTAATTTAAGTATAAAAAGAAAAAGAAAAACAAAAGTCAAACCTGAAGGAAAATTCGAATTTGTGTTTGAGGTGACACCCACCTGTTTCTGTTATATATTCTTCCTAACTGATAAACTGACTTGCTAACCAAGATATGTTATCACGGGATTTAGACTTTACATTTAACTCAATATATATACAAAATAACAAAATAGCAAAAGAGAAAGCTAAAAGAAAAGCAAAAAAAATGAAGAAAATAGGACTGCTGTACTACTTGGCAACTTAACTCAGTACTGTTGACAGGTGGGTATTTGGTAATTTTTTTTTTTTTTTATTATTCAATTTTTTCGTGTATCAAACTAACTAACTAGTTAATATAATTGGGAAGGATACTGATTTTAACAATATATAGAACCACAGGATCAGGTAAAACGGCTTAAGAGCTTTCCCCAGTTTACACAAAAAATTAGGTAATGTGGTGTGATGGCTCCACGTCTGGCAACTCTTCTAGATTTCCCTCAAGGCAGAAACTGGACGGCAGCTTCTCTCTCTTCCTCACGAAAAAGTTCTCAATTTTTTTCCTTTAATATGAACAGTCTCGTCTTACAACAAATATTAGTTTTTGTACTCACAATGCTCTGCAGGATTTCAGATTTATGGAAATTATGGTAAAGTTTTCCACTAAGCACTTTAGTCACTCGAAACAGTTAAAAATTTAAGAGGAGCAATTCCGTGTGTCACTGAACGCGCGGTGTATGTATATGTGTATATATGTGTATATATATGTGTATATATATATATATATATATATATATATATATATATATATATATATATATATATATATATATATATATATATATATATATATATAAATATATATACATATATATATATATATATATATTATATATATATATATATATAAATATATATACATATATATATATATATATATATATATATATATATATATATATATATATATATATATATATATATATATATATATATATATATATATATATATATATATATATATATATATATATATATATATATATATATATATATATATATATATATATATATATATATATATATATCCTGTGCCCTGTGGGGCGGGCACAATATCAAAGAATAGCCGCACCGTATTCCCTGCGTGTCGTAAAAGGCGACTAAAGGTGGACGGGGCGGGGGGACTAGGAATCCCCCCCCCTTGTACCAACCTCCTGTGAGACGTCAAAGAAGAGGAGGAGCAGAGGGGAGAATAACTTCTCCCCAAACTGTTTTCCTTTTTTTATGTCGGCTACCCCCCAATTAAAGGGGGAAACAGCCAAGGTATATGTATGTGTATGTACATAATTATGCTTACAGGAAGGAGCCCTATGCTAGCAACTCCCCATCTCCTTGTCGGTTCCATATTCATACTCAATGATACTTATTATATTTGCCCTTAAAACTAGGAATTGAGTTAGCACTAACTACCACGTCGCTTAGCGAATTCCAGTCATCAACTACTCTTACACTATAAACGTACTTCTTTACATCCTGACAAAGACGCTTTCTTACGAATCTCCAAACTATGACCTCTAGTTCTAGTGCCGAGCCATATCAAAATATCGATCCTATTCAGTCGGTCAATACAAAGAAGGAATTTAAAAACCGTCACCTTACCCTCCGTCATTCTTCTAGCTTCAAGTGATAGTTAATCAAATTCCATCAACAACTCCTGACAATTGAGATTGTATATTTCTTGCACCAGCTTCGCGGCATGTCTTTGAACTTTTTCCAGCTTAACTATGTGCTTTTTTGAGTGTGTATTTCAAAAGGGGGCTGCAAATTCAAGCTTTGGCCTCACATAGGTTACATAAATATTTCTGAATATTTCCTTGTCCATGTGCCTGAAGGCTACGCTTACATTTGCTAAGAAAGCATATACTGCTCTTACTACGCCATTTATATGCATTTCTTGAGACAAATCTACCAGTATGTTTAATCCTAGATCTCTTTAATTCTCTGTCTCTTGAAGCTCTGCTTCTGCTATTGAGTATTCAAGCTTGGGCCTTCTTGCACTTGTAACCATTCTCATTACCTTATATTTAGAAGTATTGAATTTTATTAGCCACTTTCCTAACTACTCATGCAGACTGTTTAGGTCATCCTGAAGTTCTCTAGCATTGTTCTCGTCTCTTACTTTTTTCACAGTCTTTGCATAATCTGCAAGAATATTCATGAATGAATTTACAGACTCTGGTTGATCATTTACATATACAAGGAACTAAAGTGGCCCTAAAACTGAACCCTGTGGAACTATACTACTAAATCTTCTCCATTCAGACACTGGGTGTCTTACTCTAACCCTCTGTTCCCTTCCTTCTAAGTAGGTTTTTATCCATTCCAAGACATTTTCACCTATTCTTGACATTGCTTCCTTTCAGGAAGTCTAGGAAAATGCAATCTGCCCAGCCCTCTCTTTCCTGTAATATTCGACTTACCTGATCAAAAATTTCTAATAAGTGTAAGAGAGAGGGTGCAGTACATGTATTATGGGCAGGGAGGTCATAGGCAGTTTTAGCTAAACGATCCACTGCGTCACTTTGTGCTAATGATACATGTGAAGGAGACAGTGTTTCAACATCTCTCTCTCTCTCTCTCTCTCTCTCTCTCTCTCTCTCTCTCTCTCTCTCTCTCTCTCTCTCTCTCTCTCTCTCTCTCTCTCTCTCTCTCTCTCTCCTCTCTCTCTCTCTCTCTCAAGCTATAGGACAAAACACATCATCATTGGCTTGTTCCTCTCATGATAGCCTCGCTATAGAATGTTTATTTCATGAAGCTATTGATTTTGGTTGTTCTATGGGTTGTCAAACACCAGTAATTATCCTTCCATCCACGACATAAGTACATTATTTGTTTATTTGCATTTAAACAGAGAAATACAGGGCTTGACTTTGGTTCTTACGGACTGTTATATATATATATATATATATATATATATATATATATATATATATATATATATATATATATATATATATATATATATATATATATATATTATATATATATATATACATATATATATATATATATATATATATATATATATATATATATATATATATATATATATATATATATATATATATATTTATATATATATATATATATATATATATATATATATATATATATATATATATATATATATATATATATATATATATATATATATATATATATATATATATATATATTATATATATATATATATATATATATATATATATATATATATATATATATATATATATATATATATATATATATATATATATATATATATATATATATATATGTATATATTTATATATATATATATATATATATATATATATATATATATATATATATATATATATATATATATATATATATATATATATATATATATATATATATATATATATATATAAATATACATATACATATATATATATATATATATATATATATATATATATATATATATATATATATATATATATATATATATATATATATATATATATATATATATATATATATATATATATATATATATATATATATATATATATATTTATATATATATATATATATATATATATATATATATATATATATATATATATATATATATATATATATATATATATATATATATATATATATATATATATATATATATATATATATATATATATATATATATATATATATATATATATATATATATATATATATATATATATATATATATATATATATATATATATATATATATATATATATATATATATATATATATATATATGTATATATATATATATATATATATATATATATATATATATATATATATATATATATATATATATATATATATATATATATATATATATATATATATATATATATATATATATATATATATATATATATATATATATATATATTAAAATGGGTTTTGCATCTGTATATATAAATATCTCTTCATATATATAAATCTGTTAATTTGCTCACTGGTAGAGAGCATGGGTCGAGAAGTGACTGACGATAGTTTGATCATACCGCAGGGCGTTAGAAAGAGCCCTCAGCCATAGCCCCCTAGCTCCAACATTTTTGTGTCCACCCTCATACGATTGGTTACTAATTCTGACACACAAAATATTGCGTACTCAAATGCTTAAGCGCATTGTTATAAGGTCACAGGCTGTTCTCCATTTATCGTATGAACCCATTTTCTTGCGAAAAACATGCGTATTGAGAGAGAGAGAGAGAGAGAGAGAGAGAGAGAGAGAGAGAGAGAGAGAGAGAGAGAGAGAGAGAGAGAGAGAGAGAGAGAGAGAGATTGTTCTCCTTTTATCGTATGCGCACATTCTGTTGCGAAAAAACATGCATATTGAGAGAGAGAGAGAGAGAGAGAGGAGAGAGAGAGAGAGAGAGAGAGAGAGAGAGAGAGAGAGAGAGAGAGAGAGAGAGAGAGAGAGAGAGAGAGAATTTACTATATACACTAAGGTAGTAAAAAATCTTAAAAGAGTTTTCAAAATTTTTTTGAACCTGTCTCTCCAAGCATGAACCTCTACGTAGCATTCTGGACTTACCGTGTAATGGGATTATTAATACGTAATGATGGCAATTACCAGCTTACTGTGTAATACTATCGTATATCCTAATTTTTGCAATTACGTAATTACGATGTAATTACATTAAGCACTAGTTTTGGAAGTAACGATGTTAGGAATTTTCATTCCATAATCCATAATAATTTATATTGGCGCCATTGATATTATTTCATGCTTTGATATTTGAAATTCAGTATTGGATTGGATTTGGTTTTACGTCACTAACTCCCTTTTCTACTAAGGGCTAGAGCGGTTGCCTTCTTACGAAGGACTTGTTTTTGGCAGATGTAATCATTACCCTGAGTGTATGCCCTTACTAACCTCAGTCCGTGACGGGGCGCGATCTCCCGACTTGCCGCCTCAAAGTTGCAGACGCTACCATTTTGCCACGGAGACTACTATTTGAAGTTCAGTATTATATTGTTTTAATATGTATGTAGCTTGCTTCTTGGTTGTTGTAGTAAAATACAATAGTTATCCGGAATACTTAAATAGAATAGATTTTTTATTATTATTTTTTTTTTATAATGAACTTCACTCAGGAACATCCA
>JAXCGZ010021232.1:12500-30000 GCA_037179515.1 Halocaridina rubra | reverse complement strand
TATTATTATTATCATTAATATTATTATTAATAATATTTTTATTATTAGTATTATTATTAATATTGTAATCATCATCATCATCATTATTATTATTATTATTATTATTATTATTATTATTATTATTATTATTATTATTATTATTATTATTATTATTATTATTATTATTATTATTATTATTATTATTATTGTCAATGCGCCTTTATATGGAAATCAGTCCCATAAAGTAATTTAATAAAAACTATCGGCACAATATAAGAGAAAAGAAAAACAACCTCTTTAAAGTGTGTCACACTGTGAAGAAAGAAATATTTTCTTCATTAATGTTCATTTTCTAAGTTTTAATGCCAAGAAATGTGTTAATATCTGTGAAAGACAACTTACTTGCACTCTTCATGTTGAGATTGGGAAGAAAGGTACGCTAAGATGTGTTTCTTATCCTCTCCACACCTGGATATCAACTGCAATAACTCAGATATCAAGTGTCATTCTCACTTCCCATCGTGGTGGCATTTCTCACGTCATAATCTGATAAGCTTTTTTGTAGTGATAAATACGATTTGACATATTTCAGGTGTGTCAGAGGTATGGCATTTCTATTGGGCATTAGGTAATCACGAAATCATATTTTTGCTTGATTGAGTTTGATAAGTTTCGGCCAAGCTATATCATTGGAACATAAATACTATGTATGGGCATATATGTTTGAGCTTATTGTTTCATGGGCTGCATTTCATGGTGTAAGACCTTGGAACTTCATGCATTGCTTAGTGTTTGGTCGATGAATGTGAGTGCTTTGTGTAAAATTGTTTACTTTGGTGTATTAAATACAGGCTTGTAATTCCAGTTTGGAGTGCCAGACACCTCTGACTATGAATGTCACAATGTTCTTATGTACCTAACTTGTGTAATTAATTCATGGCCAAGACGTTTTTGTCATCGAAGGCCAGTGAAATTCAAGACGAAATGAGTGTTAATACATGTTGATTTGCTTATTTAAGAGCTTGTGGTTGGAAAAAAGCGAATGCACTGTATAAGATATATGAAATTCATTTGAGTATGCTTGTAGTAGTTTCCGTGGCAAAATGGTAGCGTCCGCGACTCTGAGGCATCAGGTCGAGGGTTCGCGCCCCGTCACGGTCTGAGGTTAGCAAGGGCATGCTCTTAGGGTAACGATTAGATCTGTAAAAAAAACAAGTCCTTCGCAAGAAAGCAACCGTCCTAGCCCTTAGTAGAAAAGGGAGTCCGTGACGTAAAACCGGAACAAACCGGAACATTTGAGAATACATGTTATTATCTGCATGTATATGCTTGACATGTTCTATTTATAAGCCCATGATATTTTACGCAAGAAAGTAATGGAAGTAACAATTTGATAATAAATACCAAACGTAATTGTCTGATATCAATGTCATGGGAGGATTAGTATTCACTTATATCTTGTTGAAATATTAGGGGGATATACTGATTATTATATCTAGTAATATAAGTTCAGTAGACAGATGACAAAAATGAACTAGCTTGTCCAAGTTTTCATGATACTTAATTTCTGTTTTTAGATAAACAAACCAGATAAAACCAATTACTTATTGGAAAAATGTGATGGATTTCAAACAATCATCGCCAGCTCATTGCATTATCTCTGCTGTTGAAACTGAATGTTTCAAAACATTGTCATAGGCAATTAACATCATATCAACAGTTACTCAACAGGTGAAAAAAGAACTTACATTGTAAAAGTCAGTCACATTCTTTGCAACAGAAAAAATATCGTTAGTTTCATATTAAGATTTCATTGCGTTTGTTCTTTCTCTACATCAGTATTTGTTTACGAAATTAACTCAACCAGCATGGCCTCACTCCCCCTTGTAAGGAGGGTGACCGAGCCAAGAAACACGAATTCACTATTATCCGCACATACCTCATCTATGCTTCTTAGCTCGTAATGTTTGATTTAAGAAGTCATATCAATAGAGCATTCTACAATACTATTTATAAATTCAATCAAAATTGAATAAAGACTATAAATATTATTGATATAATAGAGAATGAAAGCAAATTTGGCATTGAATCCCAAAATGATATGTAACCAAAGCAGACAAACAGACAAATCTTATATATATATATATATATATATATATATATATATATATATATATATATATATATATATATATATATATATATATATATATATATATATATATATATATATAGTCTCCGTGGCAATATGGTAGCGTCCGCAACTCTGAGGCGGCAGGTCGAGGGTTCGCGCCCCGTCACGGACTGAGGTTAGTAATGCTGGCGTCACACATAGCCAAAACTCCCGACCCGACTCTTAAGACCGCGTTCCGACGGAATCTTCGCTCAATCCTTGGAGATCCGGCAGATTTTTTAGCCGACAGGTGCATTCCTGTGCCTGTCGGAAGTGCGTCATACGTCCTCGTAAGCATTCCTATGGATCGTAATTGCAATCGTATGGAGTAGTTTGGACGCATAATTTAGCGTACGACTGATCATACGCAAACGTAAGTCTCATCATAGAAAACGGGAAATTTAAATTTTTTTACTATTACGACTGGGCCAACCATGCTCCCAACGCTCCCTACCCATCGTAGGAGAACGTACACGTTCGTAGGGGGTTGTTCATTTTCATTATTTTATACTGAGAAGATATTAAGTTTAATATTTTACATTTAATAATGAAGTTATATTTGCCCTTACTTTTCCATTTATATAATTATGTTAGAATTGATCCAAGCGAACAATATATATATATATATATATATATATATATATATATATATATATATATATATATATATATATATATATATATATATATATGGGATATTTGTGAAAGAATAACCCTGATTTATATATTTGGCACTTCAGCTACTTATATATATAAGTAAATATATGTTGGCCATGTATGTTAATATATTTCATATATTTTGTTTGACACATATATGGATATGATTAATTCATATTTTGATATGAGGGAAAAAATAAATGCACATCATATCAAGAACACAGTGAAAGAAATGAGGAATTATATGAGACATTTACCTATAAAGAGCTTGATATATATTAAGAATGATTGTTATATTTTGTACATAGAAAGCAGACAGGAAATGTTTTTTTTTCTTAATGCTCACTCAAAGAAACGTGTCTGTACATTAACATCAAACAACAATAACAACAACAGCAACAACAACAATAATAATAATAATAATAATAATAATAATAATAATAAGAGGAAGAAGAAGAAGAAGAAGAAGAAGAAGAAGAAGAAGAATATCATGCTAAAACAATAAGAAATGCGGCAAGCGGACCAGGAAAACTGAACGCCCAGGACTGGGTTGCCAGAGATGAGACCACGCATGCGCGGGCCGTCTTTTCGTACTGCGCTGGCAGACGTATAAGCGAATTTTTAAATTTTTAACGGTTCCAGACCCGGAGGACTGCGTACGCCGGGTAGGATCGATCCTCTAGATCGTACACGGGCGTACACCTTCTCCTACGCCCACGTACTATCAAGAAGATCGATCTTACCTGTCGTACGCAGTCTTCTACGACTGATTTGGTCTTCTGAATCACGGAGATTATTGGGTGCAGCAGCCAATTATCGTAGGCCCTCCACGACGGTTCAGGACCCCCTCGATTTTTTTAAACTACGTAGGACCGTTAGGATTCCGTCGTACGCGGACGAAAAATTACACCCGATTATCGTAATGACGTCATTGCTGCCTGGAGGATTCCGTCTTTAGACGGTTTTAAGAGTCGGGTCGGGAATTTTGGCTATGTGTGACGCCAGCATAAGGGCTTACACTCAGGGTAACGATTACATCCGCCAAAACAAGTCCTTCGCAAGAAGGCAACCGTCCTAGCCCTTAGTAGAAAAGGGAGTTCGTGACGTAAAACCGAGATATATATATATATATATATATATATATATATATATATATATATATATATATATATATATATATATATATATAGATAGATAGATAGATAGATAGATAGATAGATAAGTATATAGAACGAAGGATGGAAAGATTAATAAGGAGATAGACAGACAGAGATATAGATAAATAGCTAGATAAATAGATTGATGGATAGATAGATATATAGATAGATAAATGGATACCTAAATAGTTCGATAGATAATGAATATACAAATTAATTTGTCTTTGATATCAAATAATTTAAACAAAAGGTGTGATTATTATGCACATTTAATATCAAATTATGCAACTCACTGTTGTAATAACATCTATTATTGACCTTTAGGATTACTGTAGTCACCGTGGCTCAAGCGGTAGCTTCCGCGACTCTGAGGGGTGAGGTCGAGGATTCGCTCCCCGTCACAGTCTGAGGTTAGCAAGGGCATGCACTCAGGGTAAGGATAACATCTGCGAAAATATGTTCTTCGCAAGAAGGCAACCATCCTAGCCCTTGGTAGGAAAGGGAGTCTATGACGTAAATCCGGAACAATTGACCTTTAGGATTACTCCATAAATGTGCTGATCATTTATATTTATGTCGAAATGTTGCGTAATCCTGGCATTATCTCGGTAAAATGGCTTTTATTTTGTAAAAGATCCTTACCTGTCATGATTTCGTTCATATTAGCATAGGTGAACTTGTCCCATCCTCATTTGAATATGAAGAAACCGTTTATATTTGTAGTGCAAAACAACGCAGGAACTTACTTAATGCCGTGTACCAGATTTGTTCCGGTTTTAAGTCACGGACTCCCTTTTCTTGCAAGGGCTAGGATGGTTGCCTTCTTAAGAAGGACTTGTTTTGGCAGGTGTAATCGCTACCCTGAATGCATGCCCTTGCTAACCTCAGACCGTGATGGGGCGTGAACCCTCGACCTGACGCCTCAAAGTCACGGACGCTACCGCTTGAGCCACGGTGACTACTAATGCCATATACCAGATAGATTTCTTTATATAGTTTCCGAGGCAATATGGTAGCGTCTGCGACTCTGAGGCGGCAGGTCGAGGGTTCGCGCCCCGTCACGGACTGAGGTTTGTAAGGGCATACACTCAGGGTAGCGATTACATCTGCCAAAACAAGTCCTTCGTAAGAAGGCCACCGTCCTAGCCCTTAGTAGGAAAGTGAGTTCGTGACGTAAAATCGAATCCACCCAGTAGATTTTTAATTAAATTTCGATGCAATGGTGGTGAGGAAGACGGTTCTAGATAAGTTTAAATATATGAATGGTTGAGATCAATTATAAAGGTATTGAAGAAATAGAGGTAAAAAAACAGCTATGAAAACTACCATCAATTATGACAGGAAAAATGGATAGCCATCCTAACGCCTCCATAAATACATCTTAAAATATTTACGAAAACTTCCAATGACTATCACGTGAAAAGGTAAAATATTTTGTTTCTTAGTGAAGTAAATAATGATTTAATTTCTTGTCACAATAGCATAAACAGGTAGTCACCGTGGCTCAAGCGGTAGCGTCCGCGACTCTGAGGCGTCAGGTTGAGGGTTCGCGCCCCGTCACGGCCTGATGTTAGCAAGGGCATGCACTCGGGGTAACGATTACATCTGCCCCCCTTAAAGGGGGGTTTGTACGGTCAAACGGTTCGTCGAACGCGGTTCGACAGACAAGTGTTTGAAGTGATGTTCGAACGTGTGAACGGGGTATTTGGTTGTCGAACACGTTCAACAAACGTGTCCGACAACCAATACCCCGTTCACACGTTCGACCATCACTTCAAACACTTGTCTGTCGAACCGCGTTCGACGAACCGTTTGACCGTTTAAACCCCCCTTTAAACTGCCTCTCAAAGATCATTTATAGAAATTAAAGTGACAGCTACCAACAAAAGTGTTTCGATGTGGAAAATATTACAGTCCGAATGATTCCAGTAATAGTTTATTAGCCTCTGTCCTGAAATTCAGTGAGATTTTAAACATCGAAGATATCAATAAAGATTGATTCGGTTTTACGTCACAGACTCCCATTTCTACTAAGGGCTAGGACGGTTGCCTTCTTACAAAGGACTTGTTTTGGCAAATGTAATCGTTACCCTGAGTGTATGCCCTAACTAACCTCAGTCCGTGACGGGGCGCGAACCCTCGACCAGCCGACACAGAGTCGCGGACGCTACCATTTAGCCACGATAAAGAAGTAAATAAAATAATGGGAAACCCCCCCATGTCTTGTTAATATAATTGAGTCCTAACTGTCACACAGAAATTCCCCACCCTTATGATTTCTAGATGAATGAGTAAACAATGAATAAGATGTTGAATAAAAATATATAGAAACAAAAGTTAGTTCAAAATCAAAATGAAATGAATGAGGCGCAATAAAAACTATAAAAGAAGCTTGCTATAAATCTCATTGAATATGACGAAGCAAATATGACACAAACAGATTCCTGAAAAGAAAAATGAAAAAGTGCATTATGTGAACGATTATGACTGACGTTGTATCAAGTAAATAGCATACTGTCCTCAAGAAAAATGTAAATAATCCGTCAAAATAATATGGAAATATTAATAACTCATTTTGGAAATGGGAAAAGAGGTTCATCAAAAGCACACACTCAAACAATATCCAAAAAAAAAAAAAAGCCATATCATTATCTAAGTAATTACTTTAATAAAAAAGCAAAATCAAACTGCTGAGATCTTTGACCACCAGAAAATTCTGTTGAGGTCTCACCCTGTTGTCATTATCTAAGTAATTAGTTTAATAAAAAGTCAAATCAAATGGCTGAGACAATGAACTATTAGAAAATTTTACTCAGGTCTCAATCTAATGTCATTATCTTAGTAATTTGTTTAATTAGAAGCCAAATCAGACGGCTGAGACATTTAACTATCAGAGAATTCTGTTCAGGCATCAACCTGTTGTCATTATCTTGATAGTAAATGGAAAAGAGTTTTGAAAATAAAAATTTTTGTTCAGCAAATGCAATGTCTACAAAATATTTAATTGAGTCGCTATTTGTATTATAATTTTACATAAGTGTGATTACTAATACCTCCAGACTTACAGTAGTATTTCTGAAAGACTAAAAATATATTATTGTTTATCCAGTATTCAAATAAGTAAGTATCTAAGATCCCAGTAATTACAGACCCATTATACTTCACCTATAATAGTACACGTGAAACAATCATTATAACATCCCAGCATGGCTTCAGGAAAGGTCTTTCTACTCAAACTCTCTTACTTTAACAGCAAATAATTGCCACATTATGAGGAACTATAAATAAGAATGAAGTATTATTACTTGCCCTTTGTGACCTCTACAAAGCTTCTAACAGTCTCTATCTTTCATTCCTGGTTTAAAGCTATATCAGCAATTGCATGCAGTCAGTAGAAATAGATAAACATATCCAAGATTGCTGTTGAATATGGCGTGAGTCAAGGCTCAGTACTCCGGCCTTTACTTTTCATTATGTTTATAAGCTATTTACAAACTGTTCCTAAGAACACCATGATTGCTCAATATGCAGGTGATGCCAATTTCCTCTCTCTCCAAAACTATGGAACATCATGATCATTTAATCTCAGAAATGAAATCTTCATATGGAAGGGTACTAAAATACTTTACAAGAAATGAATTGAGAGTAAATGCAAGTAAAACTCAATTCATATTCACTAGATCAAAAGCATAACTGGATTGCATACCCAGAAACCTAGTGAATACCGTAGGATCTCTTCATTTGTGAATATTTATTTTTGTTAATAACTAGGGGGTAATATTGATAGTCATTTATCATACAAATCTCTTGTCAGAAATATATGTAACATGGCACAAGGTATGTTCTTCTTCCTAAATAGAGATGAAAATTTACTTCATAGCCGAAACAAGACATGATATTAGAGTCTCTGGTTCTTAGTTACATATCATAATTTTTTTTCAGATTCTCCACCCACGGATGGGTGGAAAAGGTCATGGGGGACAAATAGGGCGATCGCTAGCCGGCACAGGCCCCAATCTCCAACTGTGATGACCAGCCACAGCAGTAACCTCCCCAGTAAACAGCTTAAACTCTCTTGCCTGGACGAGGCGCGATCGGTCGACCTCGCGCATGCGAAGCCAGCGCGTTATTACTGTACTAGCCAGGAGGCTACATATATTGTTTATTGATATGCATCGACTGTATTAATCGTCTGTTGTACAAGATCCAAAAGATTCCAAATTTTGCTGTATAATCGCTGTTAGTCATGACAAAAAGTTTGAATGGACAACACCATTTATTAGAAAGCTACATTGGCCCGAAGTATATCATGACGTGGTTATGTTTATGTACAAGTTAATAAAAGGAATCATACCAGAATGAGTTATGACTATGAAGACAGCGGTTCTGTGGAAAGAGACACTCGGCAATCACATAAGCTTGTAATGGGTTCGGTTTTAGGTCACGAACTCCCTCTTCTACCAAGGGCTAGGATGGTTGCCTTCTTACGAAGGACTTGTTTTGGTAGATGTAATCGTTACCCTTACTAACCTCAGTCCGTAACGAGGCGCGAACCCTCGATCTGCCGCCTCAGAGTCGCAGACCCTACGATTTTGCCACAGAGACTACACAGAGCCCTGCTGTAAGGGTTTCCAATATTGGAACAGACTACAAGAGGACATAAATGAAACAGGAACAGAAGCAATACTCAAAAGGAAACTGCAAACATATTTTTAGTGCTTGATTTGGTCAGTGTAGTGTGCGTTTAACTTATGTTTATACGGATACTATATTTTTTGTTGAAAACAATCTAATTATATCAGTTATGTATTACGACCCCCTGAGGAAGGCGGGCTAGACTGCTTCATCCGTGTTTACTTGCGTATCGTAAGAGTCGACTAAATAGGGCATAGCGAGGGGACAGGGAAACCCATCCTCTGTATTTTTCTTCCCATAGAGTTAGAACATTTTGCCTTGATACAGCCACTCCCCTTATTATGGGAAAAATGCCTCATGTTTTTCGATAGATGTATTAAGAAGGTTTATGTATGGCTACCAATATAAAAACATATTACATCTACTCTGATGCTGTAAGAGCTAATGTAAAGTGCTATGATATTTTTACATTGCATATATATATATATATATATATATATATATATATATATATATATATATATATATATATATATATATATATATATATATATATATATATATAAACAAGTCCTTCGCAAGAAGGCAACCGTCCTAGCCCTTGGTTGATAAGGGAGTCCGTGACGTAAAACCGGAACAAGGAACAAGAACATATATATATATATATATATATATATATATATATATATATATATATATATATAATATATATATATATATATATATATATATATATATATATATATATATATATATGTGTGTGTGTGTGTGTGTGTGATTACCTAATTGTGATTACCTAATTGTGTTTACTGGAAAGAGCCCAAAGCTCGTATCCTCCCGTCTCCTGATCGGTTCCATTTTATACTTAGTGATACTTATCATACCTGTCCTTAAAACTATGGATTGAGATAGCATTAACTACCTCCTCGCTTAGCCAATTCCAATTATCAACTACTCTTACGCTGAAAAAGTATTTCCTTACATCCTGCAAAGAAGTTTTCTTACGAAGCTTCAAACTATGACCTCTAGTTCTAGAGCTAGCCATATCAAAATATCGATCCCTATCCACTCTATCATAACCATGAAGGAATTTAAAGACTGTCACCATATCCCCCCTCACTCTTCTAGCTTCGAGTGATGGTAAGTCTAATTCCCTCAGCCTCTCATCATAACTGAGATTGCGTATTTCTGGCACCAGTTTCGTGGCATGTCTTTGAACTTTTTCAAGCTTAGCTATGTGCTTTTTCAAGTGCGGATTCCAAAAGGGGGCTGCATATTCGAGTTTTGGCCTCACATAGGTTACATAAATATTTCTGAACATTTCCTTGTCCATGTGCCTGAAGGCTACCCTTACATTTGATAAGAATGCATATGCTGCCCTTACTATGCCATTTATATGTATTTCTGGAGACAAATCTGCCAGTATGTTTACTCCTAAATCTCTCTCATTTTCTGTCTCTTGAAGTTGTACTCCAGCCACCGAGTAGTCAAGCTTGGGCCTTCTTGCACTTGTACCCATTCTCATTACCTTACATTTTGAAGTACTGAATTTCATTAGCCACTTTTCTGACCACTCATGCAGATTATTTAGATCCTCCTGAAGTTCTCTACCATTGTTCTCGTTTTTTACTTTCTTCACAATCTTTGCATCATCTGCAAACATATTCATGAATGAATTTACAGACTGGTAGGTCATTTACATATACAAGGAACAAAAGTGGCCCTAAAACTAAACCCAGTGGAACTCCACTACTAACTCTTCTCCATTCAGACACTGAGTGTCTTACTCTAACCCTCTGTTCCCTTCCTTCTAAGTAAGTTTTTATCCATTCCAAAACATTTCCACCTATTCTAGCCATTGATTGCAGCTTCCTAATAAGTCTCCCAAGTGGAACAGTGTCAAACGCTTTCTGGAAGTCTAGGAATATGCAATCTGCCCAGCCCTCTTTTTCCTGTAAGATTTGGCTTACCTCATCATAAAATTCTAATAAGTTTGTTACTGTTGATCTACCTTCTCTAAAGCCATGTTGCCTCACTGACAAAAAGTTGAAGGATTCCAAGTGAAGAGAGATATGTTTCCTTAGTAGTTTCTCCATAACTTTGCAAACTATGCTGGTCAAGGAAACTGGTCTATAGTTCAGAGCCGTATCCCTCCTTCCCTTTTTGAAGATAGGTATCACATTTGCTTGTTTCCAGCATCTTGGAATCTCCCCTTGACTCCAGTGACTCCTTAAATATGATACTTAGTGCCACTGATATTGTGTTTGCGCATTTTTTAAGCACATGAGGGGATATGTCATCAGGACCTGTAGCTTTATGAACATCTAAATCCATCAGCGCTTTGCATACCTCTGTGGCTGTAAGGTTGATGTTCTCTAATACTGGCCCTTGAGCTTCTATCACTGCAATCTGAGGAGGTGGGGTATTTTCTACTGTAAATACTTACTGAAACTCCTTGTTCAATTCTTTGCAGATCTCTTCATCCGTCTCAGTGATGCTTCCATCCGCTCTCTTTAGCCTTAAAACCTGTTCTTTTACCTTCAGTTTTCCTCTGATAAAGCTGTGGAAAAGCTTGGGATTTTCTTTAGCCTTCCTGGTGATGTCCCTCTCATAGTCTCTCTCTGCCTCTCTCCTTTTACTTAGGTAGTCATTTCTTGCTCTTTTGTAGGTTTGCCAGGCATTTATGTTTTTTCTCCTCCTATACCTTTTCCAGCATTTGTCTCTCCACTCCTTAGCTCTTTTACACCCATTGTGTGTGTGTATGTGTGTGTGCATGTGTATGTATATATGTATTGTGCGAAAACCCATCCAAACTTTGTGAAATAAGGGAATTCTTTTTATTGATTACTAAGATCATTCCCTTCTACTTTCTTTACTTTCAAACAATTATTCGTTACAAATGAAATAATGAAAGATTAAATAAAAATCTATTAAGATAAATTCAATTTCCAATATTTAATGAATACAAAAATATGTAACACAAAACTCACACTTAAGTCATGAACTCATCTTAGTTATATGTAAACTCTCAAAATCAATAAAGAGTTGAAAGAAATTGAAGCCTGATTTTCAGTATAATACTATGTCATACGAAGCGAAATAAAAATTATACAGTCTCCAATCAAACAAACAAACAACCAAATATATTTCCATATGACAATGGCTATTTTTTTTTTACAAAACTGATAACATTTTCATAAGTGGAAAAAAGCAAAAACTAGGGGTAGTGTTTATAAAAAACATCAGTGCTTTTAGATTTACAATTCAAGGCACATCAGCTGAATGCTTACAAATGAATTTACTTGTAATCATGAAGTATTAAGAGGTCACTGACGTGGATAAGTCAGTGCAAAAACAGAGGTTAAGTCAAGTGAAAAAAAAAACTATTTTTTGGAAACATAATTGTTGTTCCGGTTTTGCGTCACTAACTCCCTTTTCAACCAAGGGCTAAGACGGTTGCCTTCTTGCGAAGCCTTGTTTTGGCAGATGTAATCGTTACCCTGAGTGCATGCCCTTGCTAACCTCAGACCGTGACGGGGTGCGAACACTCGACCTGACGCCTCAGAGTCGCGGACGCTACCGCTTGAGCCACGGTGACTACTTATGGAAACCCATAATAAGGAATGTATAAGCCCCTACGCACATATTTGGTATAGTAACTATTAATTCACCTCTGAGTTTTTACCTTAGAGCAAAGACAGGCTCATATGACTAAGTACCATTTACTAAGATTTGCATCTTATTTATAATATAATCCGTAGGAATGTTGTTAATACCGCTCTTACTTGCTGATAGCGTAATAGCTATCTCTACACAGCTGTTGCATTTACATACTAGTATAACCTCGCCATGTCTAATAATATAAATATATAAAATTTATTCTATCACATTGTTTCATTGTAAGTTAAAAGTCTAGTTATGATAAACATCATATTATATATCAGTAATTGAGAAATCTAGATATTTTCCTTCTTGACTTGTCGCCTCTTTTCATTAAAAAGTTATTGGATGAGATTCTGTGAGATTTCATTTCGTTTATATCTTTTTCACGCTGTTAAGATGAATGGAGGTTCTCAAATAAAAAAAAAAATAAGTTTAACCACCATTTCTAGACGTTTTACTTCACTAAGTTCCAAAATAAGTAGTCCATGTTTCGATAATGTTAGTGGTGGATATGGATAGGAATAACTTATAAGGCCATTTCGGTTCCCTATATATGTAAATGACTTGCTGGAGTCTGTAAATGCATTTTTAAATATGTTTGCAGATTATGCAAGGAGTGTGAGGACAGTAAAAGACGAGAATAATAGTGAAGAACCTTAGGAAGACCTAAATGGTCTGCATACGTCGTCAGAAAAGTGGCCAATGAGATTAAATATTTCAGAGTGTAAAGGTATGAGAATTGACAAGAGTGCAAGAAGACTCAAATCTGGTTACTCAATATTAGGTGTTGGACTTCAAGAACAGAACAGATCAGATAGAGGAGAACGTATCGGTGGATTTCTACCCGGAAATGCATACAAATGGTGTAGTAAAGGCTATGCTGCTTTCTTAAGAAATATAAGGGTGGCCTTTATGCACATGGACAAGGAATTGTTCAGACATATTTACATGACTTTTGTTAAACCAAAGTTTGAATTTGCAGCGTCCTTGACAATCATATTGATAACTTGAAAGACGTTCAGAGACATGCTACAAAGCCTGTGACAAGGATAGGCAATTTCAGTTATGAAGAAAGGATGAGGGTATTTAATTTACCATCATTCAAAAATTAGAAGAAGAAGAAAGGGTAATATGGTGATGGTTTTCAAATTACTCCATCGTTTTGACAGAGTGTATAGGGAGAGATATTTTGATATGGGTGGCTTTGAAACTAGAGGTCAGAGTTTGAAGCTTCACAAGACAATTTCTTTGCAGACTGTAAGGCAGTACTTTTTGGTGTAAAAAATATTACTAATTGGAATTAGCAAAGTGAGGTATCAATAAATGTTAAATACATTCATAGTTTAAGGACATTTATGGTATGTATTATTGAAAACAATAAAAATCGATCAGGAGATGGTGAGATTCGAGCATGGGGCTCTTTCCCTCGAGCACAAATTGATAAATTTTTCACACACGCACAAAAACTCTTCAAAATGTATTTTGATTTGGCAAGAGTACAAGAAAACCCATGTTTTAGGTATTCAATAGCAAGAGAGGAACTAAGAGAATTGTGATCAATATCAAAGATACATCTAAGAAATTGGGAGTTCTGTTTTACTATTGTCATTACATTTCCTCTTCTCAGTTACTAAAAATGAATAAAGGCCTTATCCACTCCTGCTTATATTACTGCTCTTACAACAGGGGTGGTTCTTGCACTTATCTCCTTAATAGTGTTGATTCTAAGGCCACCAAACTCATCAGCGATCAACCTCTTACATCTAATCTCAAACCTCTTTCTCTTGACAAAGGTATCATATCTCACTTTTTATCAGTACTTCTTTCATCACTGCTCTGATAAGTTGGTAGGTTGCACCCCTCCCTCATTGGTGAGGCTGCTTAAAACAAGTCAAGTGGCTCCGTCGCACAGGTACTGTGTGGAAATTTGCAGTAAAATTTCTTTCTTAACACTCCCAGACTCTGGAACTTTCTTCCACCTTCTGTCTTCCCTAACATTTATGATCTTGCTTCTTTCAAAAAGTTAGTCTACCGTAATTTCAGGATCTAATCATGCCATAACTTTAGATTTTCATAAATTTGACAATTCTTTCAGCCTGCATTTTTGTTTTTTATTTTACTTTCTCATATTTTTTCATTCTCCTTAAGCTAAAATTTTTCTTTTTAATGTGTTCTTGGTGCCTGGGCATTATATTGACAACTTTCTTAGCCCTTACTATGTCACATTTATTAAAAAAACACACACACTATAAAGGTAAATTTATTGATAGATATATCCAGAAAAAGCATATAAATGGCAAGGTAAAGCCAACACAAGCTTTCTTAGTATACATGTGGATGGCCTTCAGACATATGGCAAAAAAAATACTCATAAAATGCTGACATGCATCAGATACAGATACAAAGAAACTTGATTATGCAGCACCCTTCTGGAATCTGGACTTCAGAAAGAAAATAAACTAGTCAGAGAAAGCTCATACATTAAGTAAAAAGGTGATGATTGAGATACGAAATCTCATATATGAGGAAAAACTGCATTCGTTTGTCTTACAACCACTAGGACAGGGATCGGCAACCTACGGCACGTGTGCCACACTTGGCACCCAAAGCAATTTCCAATGGAACTCAGTCGCATCACGCGTCAGTTCTCAAAATTTAACAAACTGTTTGATGGGTCACAACATGTCATTTCCTTGATTCTTTCTACTTTGTAGCAATTGAGGTAAGTATATATTATATTACTATATATGTTACTATATAAAATATATTGTATAACAGGTATATTGACCTTGACTTGTATAAAAATACGTATGCTGCTGGCACACTGAATGATTTAAAACCCTAAGTCGGCACATAGTTAGCAAAAGGTTGCCGACCCCTGCACTAGGAGTTAGAAAGATCTTCAAATTTCTCCATGGTTTTAACAGAATTGATGAGGAACGATATTTTGTTGGATGTTTTTAGAACTGGGGGTCATTGTTTGAAGCTTCATAGCAAAGCTTTTTTTCAAGATGCAAAGAAATACTTTTATTGTGCAAGATTAGTTGAAAATTAAAATTCGCCAGGCAGAGACATTGTTTGTGCTAAGAACATTCAAAGTTTGAATCATATGGTAAGTGATAGAGAGAAACACATTAAGTAGATCAAGACACAAGGTTTAATGAGCAAAGGGTTCTTTACTGCGAACACAAAGTGATAAAATTGCAATTAGGTTAATACGTATGCAGAAATGCTTGTGTGTGAATAAATACACATTTATATATATGTGTTTGTGCGTGTATATATATATATATATATATATATATATATATATATATATATATATATATATATATATATATATATATATAAATATATATATATATATATATATATATATATATATATATATATATATATATATATATATATATATATATATATATATATATATATATATATTTATATATATATATATACATATATATATATATATATATATATATATATATATATATATATATATATATATATATATATATATATATATATATATATATATATATATATATATATATATATATATATATATATATACATATATATATGTGATTATATATATATATATATATATATATATATATATATATATATATATATATATATATATATATATATATATATATATATATATATATATATATATATATATATATATGTGATTATATATATATATATATATATATATATATATATATATATATATATATATATATATATATATATATATATATATATATATATATATATATATATATATATATATATATATATATATATATATATATATATATATATATATATGTATATATATATATATATATATATATATATATATATATATATATATATATATATATATATATATATATATATATATATATATATATATATATATATATATATATATATATATGTATATATATATATATATATATATATATATATATATATATATATATATATATATATATATATATATATATATATATATATATATATATATATATATATATATATATATATATATATATATATATATATATATATATATATATATATATATGTATATATATATATATATATATATATATATATATATATATATATATATATATATATATATATATATATATATATATATATATATATATATATATATATATATATATATATATATATATATATATATATATATATATATATATATATATATATATATATATATATATATATATATATATATATATATATATATATATATATATATATATATATATATATATATATATATATATATATATATATATATATATATTGGTTAGTAGGTAGAATTGGGAGAGGAAACAGGAAGTCAGTACACATGTATTGTCAGTTATATATAAAATGTCAGATATCATGCTTCTCAGAAAGACAGTAAAGATAACCATATAATCCAGCTTAAAGATAACTATATTTATCATTATTCTCAGTTTTTTTCGCATGCAATTTGTAGTCTCCTTTCTGGCAGTGAATGGGTAAAGAGAAAAGGTGAGAAATGCAAAGCAAATCACAGGCACAAAATAGGCAATTTGAATTCCAGGTAGGAATAAGATCATGTTAGATACATGTGAATGTTCTCTTTGAAAGAGACAAAAAGAAATGACTCTTTCTATGAAGAGTTTCTGAAGAGGAGAGAGTTTACACAATTTCAGAAAAATGTCGACGCAAAATGAAGATTTGGGATAGGGTTTCACTTCCATTTTTCGGTATGGCGGACGAAAATTAAACTCGTGCTTAGGTGATTCAAGAAATGAAGGCTGAAATAAGGCCCTTCAAAGTAGTTTAAAATAGATTGATCTCTTCCAATACTCTTTGAAACGACAAGCGGATATACAACATTGAAGATGGTCGTACTTGAACACTACATTGCGTTTTAAATATGACAATGTGGCAGTAATAAGTAAGATGTTTTTGAAATTATAGTATAAGAATTATAAGGTGGCATATAGTTGCAGATGTGAAAAGAATTGACCATGCAATAATGAAAACTATTTCATGTTATGTACTTATAGAGGTCTAACCATGATAAAATATAATGCTTTTATTACCTTTAAAATACTTAATAGAGATACGGAACATTGCGTAATATATGTAAATGGGAATGTCCGTGATTCAAGCTTCACTTTATTGTTGAGAGAAAACAACACTAAATATA
>JAXCGZ010021231.1:62500-64863 GCA_037179515.1 Halocaridina rubra | reverse complement strand
TATTATTATTATTATTATTATTATTATTATTATTATTATTATTATTATTATTATTATTATTATTATTATTGTTATTATTATTATTACTATTATTATTATTATTATTGTTATTATTATTATTATTATTATTATTGTTATTATTATTATTATTATTATTATTATTATTATTATTATTTATTATTATTAATAATAATATTATAAATAATTATTATTATTATTATTATTATTATTATTATTATTATTATTATTATTATTATTATTATTATTATTACTATTATTATTATTATTATTATTATTATTATTATGATTATTATCATTATTACTATTATTATTATTTTTTTTACACATGTATTATAATCAAAATGGTATCTATGAAAAAAATTTTCACGGTAGTATATTTATTGCAGAATCTCGTACTAAATGTGAAAAGGTTTATTGGAATCTAAATAGAAGCTTATCAGAAATAAAAGTGAAAAGAATTTAGCCCTAAAGGAAAAATTTATTGAAACAATTAGTGGATATGAGAATGACTGAGAATGAAGAGGATGAATAAAATTATGCTTCCATAATATGAAAATAAAATCACGTGAAATTCTAAAGGTGGTATTTATTCTTTTTAATCTGGTCAAAATAAATCTTGACCTTGAAGTAAATGAAGATAAGTTTTATTATGACTTATGAAGCAAATACTTGAGAAAATATAATTTCTCAGTTAACCCGGAGCGTCATTCAACGCACTTTATTTTTCTAGTGAGTTTTCCATGAATATTTCAAATTTTTTATTGTGAGAGAAACAAATGACACTTCCCCGAAATGAATCGTGGTTATCAGTTGCCTTTGAATGTTTTTCTGCTGAATGTCGAAGTTTATCACATGGCAGTATATAACGTTGTTTTTCATATTTCCCTTTTTTCAGTCATAGAAAATAACTATGCGTAGCATTTATATGAATTTTCCTCAGACTTGCTAATGAAAACTTGCATCACGAAACTTTTTTATGCACAACCTTCTTGTATGATTTTTATATATAATACATTTGCATAAAGGATATGATATTACATGGAATAGAAGGGGGTTTAACTACTGAAGCAACTTTTCAAATATGCTATTTAAAAGTTATTTTAAAAAAAAAATAATTGCGTCATCAATTTCCAAATGTATATTATATCATAATCCATAATAATGTCATTAAAAACAGACTGATCTGGGCAAATCTTATCGACTCTCATCATACCAATTTGATTTTACACTAATTTCCTTCCGAAGCCGACTCTTTCCATGTACGGTTGCACCCATATGTGGAAGATTTGATATTTTGATCTCATTAGTGCTGAATAAATAAAAAAGTGCCAGACACTCGAAATTGATATACATCGTTGCTAATGCTTGGTTTTAGAAAGTTAAGATAGCGCTTTGAAGGAAGAATGATAATTTTAATGCCTCTCTCAAGCTCGGTAAGACAACAAAAGTATTTATTAGATGCTATGTTGAAGATTTATTTATCATCCACTTCGCCCTGTGTGGTCTCTGCCTTAAAGAAAGCATTGGATGCTCTTTTCCAAATATTATATGCAGTACTAGATGCAACACTGACCACTTAAAGTCTAATATTAAGAACAATAGCTATACAAACAACCCTCGAAGTCTGTCATTACCAACCTCATTCTTTGTCAGAAGCTTTTAATATTAAGTGTTCAACACTGTACTGAAATGTGATATTTAAACAATATTTCAGCAATGATGTTTTTTCGGCAATTGAGTTGATAACAAAGGCTCTTAACAGTGGCAGTGATTGAAATATGCCGACGGTGGACAGTGGATGGCATCTTTCACAGAGCCATAATAGATGATGTATATATGGATAACATTTATTTATTGAGCAAAAGTTTAAGTTCTCAGCAACACTTCACGTTGGCTATTTTGGTCACTTTAGACCAGATAAAGTTCTGGAATCGCATTTCTTTATATTTTTTGCACGTTTTTATTCTAACCCAATTACTGTTTATCAATAAGTAAATAAAACTTATCAAATTCCTCGGCTTGGGGAAAACGCTAGTAAATTCGGTGCCGGTAGCAAACCTGGATTAGTGGTGAGAGAGTTATTGTCAAGTAAAGTATCCGGTCTTAAAATCTAGACCCAAAATCACCACTGCTCTCGTAAAGCCAAGTGAGGAAAAACTGATCTTATGCGAACATGGAAAAAGCTGTTGATAATGAAGAATATATACGTAATGACGGAAAAAAGGTGGACTTGATGACTTTTAATGCAAATTATGAATGTAATAGGGTCATTGACTCAGATTTTTATATTATTGTAGATCAGTTGTTTAAATGATACAGTAATTCGAGTGTTTATTTGAAGT
>JAXCGZ010021231.1:50000-57500 GCA_037179515.1 Halocaridina rubra | reverse complement strand
AATGTCAATAAACAGTGGAATTAATTATAGACAATTTAAAATTTGATATATGAATAGACTGAGTAAATGAGTCAGTAAATAATTACAAGAGGGGCACGAAAAATAGGTCATTTAGAAGTAATTTATCATGTACAGAAATTTGCACGGCCTCATATTTATAAGTAATCCGCATCAATGAATGTCATAACAGTACCCCCATTGAAATGCCAATAAATGGTCATCTTGATTAAGCAGCGATTGTTAAAGTAGGGAAATGTTTCTATGACGTCATTGGGCATCACCTCCTTTCATATAATATTGATGTTCACAGCTGCAGACGTGAATTACTTTGCTAGTGCATTTCTGCTTTCGTAGTTCAGTGAAAGTTTCAGTAAATGTTTATTCAACAGCAAAATATAATTTACTTGTAATGTTGGTCCAGATGGTATATCAAAATATTTTTTTTTTATCAAATGTTATCAGGATATTAGGGGAAATCAATATATGTGACGAAAATGAGGATATAACCACTGCAAGGTCGTATCTTCTTGGTAATCTCTCTTGTAACAAGGCAAGTAAATGGAGCTGATAGCTCTTGAAACCATAAATGTACGAGGACTACTCTGTTTTCCATCTTTTTAAGATTGCTGTTATGATCAAGCAAATCAATACGATTAATTTATACTGTATTTTTTTTAATGATCGTAACACCAGAACAGGTTAAAAAAAAATCTGCTCTCCTTGGGCCTGGACACGAAGAAAACATAAAGTTAAGAGAAAGAGAGATGGGGAGTGTTGTGATTTGTCAGATGTGAAGGGAAAAAAGAGATGTGTAACGAATATACAAGAATTTTTTGGTGTTTGATATAGGTATAAGAAAAGTATGCAGAATTACGTTTCCTACTTTTTCTCGTTTATGGACTTAGGGCAGCCGAGGTATTCTTCATTTAAAAAAACTGACAAAATAATAATGTTTTTCAATAACTGATATATTTGCTGAGCTTGAGATTTATAGCATAAAGTATTGTACAAAACATATATGTTCCTCTTCTGTACCACATATTATAGTTTACTCAAAACCCGCTTCTTAGGGAGGGGGGTTAAGAATACTTCCTCCGTCTTCTCCTGCGCATCGTAAAAGTCGACTAAACGGGCGGAGCGGGGAAACTGGGAATCTCCTCCTCTGTATTTTACTTCCTACGAAAAGCCAAGAGATGCAAAGGCATTCTCGAAGGAGAGAGCTAGCTAGGACCCTAGTCGCTGGGTCTCTGAATGTGCTTAGTTATGGTGTAAATGAAAATAAAAGGGAGGTGGCAGATTGTATGTTTATAACAACAACAACAAACTTTATTTCCATTTCAATACAATGGGTATTCGTCAGCCAGGGCAATCCCCAACCCCCCACTGTGGTGTCCAACCACAGCAGTTCCTGCCTGTAAACAGCTTAAACTCTCGGTCTTGGACGGGAACCGATCTTTCAACCTCGTGAATGCGAAGCCAGCGCGTTACCACTGTACTAGCCAGTAGGCATTGAGGAAAACTAGGATAGAAGGGAATGGTGAGGTGACATTTGGGAGTGTGGTAATTAGGTTGTCTGGAGTTGAGAGAGAGAGAGAGAGAGAGAGAGAGAGAGAGAGAGAGAGAGAGAGAGAGAGAGAGAGAGAGAGAGAGAGAGAGAGAGAGAGAGGAGAGAGAGAGAGAGAGAGAGAGAGAGGAGAGTGGCTCTATTAGTAAGTGAAGAGATGAATAAGTGTGTGGTAGAATGGAAGGATGTATCTTCTCAAATAATAGTGGTTGAAATGAGGCTGGGATGCGAGGCTTGGGCGTTTTTGAGTACATATGGCCCTGGCAGTGGAAGAAGTGAGGAAGAAAGAGAAGAAATTTGAAAGAAATTGAACGAGTTTGTGGAAAACTTTTTAATGAATGTGAATGTGGTGTTGATGGGAGATTCGAATGCTAGAATAGGGAATGAGCTTGTGGATGGTGTAATTGGGAAGTATAAAATACCGGGTAAGAATGAGAGTTGAGAGAAAATGATAGAAATGTGTATTGAGAGAGAGATGTTGATTGCTAATACTGTATTTAAAAAAGTAGGATGTGCAAAAGTATAAAAGGGTCACCGTTGATAATGGAAGAGTAGTTGACGGAGAATTAATTAATTATGTTGTTGTGAGCAGGAGGGTGCTTGGAAGAGTATTGGATGTGTTTGTACTAAGAGAAGATAGTGGTTGAATATCTGATCATTATATATTGGAAAGTAGAGTGAGAATAGTAGAAAAGTGAAGAAAGAGGAGAAGCGAGTGAGGAAGAGAGGTGCTAAAGTTGAATAAATTGCATAAGAAAGAGAGAGACTGTGATTATAAGGCTTGTATGAGAAATGTGTGGAATGTAGTGAATTAGAAAGTGGGGGAGGGAGTGGAAGAAGACTGGGGCTGTTTCAAGGAGGAAGTTATGAAGTGTGCCGAGGCAGTGTGCAGATGTAGACTAACTGGTGGTAGTAAAAGGAAAAGTAGTGAATGGAGGAATGAGCAGGTTAGCGCAGTAGTGGTTGAAAAGAAACGGGCTTATGAGGTACGGTTGCAGGTAGGTAATGTAAAGAAATATGAAAGGCATTGTGTAATGAGGAGGGTAGCAAAGCACATGGTGAGAGAGGCAAAGAGAGAAGTGGATGTAAGTTGCTTGTCTGAGAATTTTGAAAGGGATAAAATGTTTTGGTAGGAAGTTCAAAGAGTTTGGGAAGCAGAGTCTCTCAGGGTGGAGAGAGAGAAAGGGGGAGATGGGCAATTTCTAGTGGATGAAATAAAAGTGAGCAAAACATGCGCTGAATACTTCAAGAACCTGCTAAATGTGGAAGATGATAGAAAGGCAGAGATTGTGGCTGTGGGAAATGAATAGAGAATGTCAATGTCAGGTGATGAGAATGATAAAGAAATAACAAAAGAGGAGGTACGTTGGCTTTGAGAGCAACGAAAGCAGGTAAAGCACCAGGGATAGATAGGTGTCATGCTGAGTGCTTGTCAAAAAGTTGGAGAGGCATAAGTAGAATGGGTGGTTAGGATGCTGAATGTATGTTTTAAGAAAAAGAGGGTTCCAGGTGAATGGAGGAGTGCATGTGTAGTTTCAATTTACAGGAGGAAGGGAGATAAGTATGAGTGTAGCAGCTTCAAAGGAATAAGTTTGTTGAGTGTAATTGGTAAGGTATATGGAAGAGTGTTCTTCGAGAGAATTAGGAAAGGTACTGAGAGAATGATTGTGGAAGAACAGCGTAGGTTCAGGAGAGGAAGAGGATGTGTGGATCAGTGTTGCAGAAAGACAGTTGTGTGATAAGTTCTTGGCGAAAGGTTGGGACACTTTTTGCACTTTTGTGGACTTAGAGAAAACATATGACAGGATTGATAGAGAGAGGTTGTAGAGAAAGCTGCGACTGTATGGAATACATTGAAGTTTGTTGAATGCAGTGAAGAGTTTTTACATAAATAGTAGAGCGTGTGTGAGACTTGTGAATGGTTGAGTGATTGATTTCAGGAGAATGTAAGGGTACGTCAAGGTTGTGTAATGTCACCATGATTATTTAATGAGCATATGGATGGAGTTGTAAGGGAAGTAAATGAAAAAGTCTTAGACAGAGGCTGAAACTAGTGGGTGGGGATGGAAGGTTGTAGAAATTTTACCAGTTGCTATTTGTGGATGATACTGAGAATGAATTGAATAATTTGGTGACTGAGTTTGCTAGGGTATGTGAAAGAAGGAAGTTGCGGGTGAATATTGGTAAATGTAAAGTCGAGATGGACTAGGAGTTTTATTGTTGGCAAATTGAATGTAGGGGTGAATGGGGAGTTGCTTGAAGATGTTGAGAGATTTAAGTACTTGAGGTCGCATGTATCAAGGAGTGGACGAGTTGATGTAGAGGTATGTCACAGAGTGAAGGAAGCAAGTAAATGTCTAGGTGGGTTGAAAAGTGTAATGAGAAATATATAATTGGAAATGAGTGCAAAGAGAAGGCTACATGAAGGTCTGATTGTGCTGACAGCATTGTATGGAGCAGAAATTTGGAATTCAAAAGAGGATGAAAGGGACAAGTTGAATGTAATGGACATGACGTAGTTGAGAATAATGATTGGTGTATCTAGAATAGAGTTAGAAATGAAGATGTCCGGCAGAGAATGCGTGTAGAAAGAAAAATGTCAGATGGTTAGATCTGAGTGTTGAGTTGGTTTGGACTCACTGAAAGGATGAATTATGAACGAATAGTGAAGAGTGTGTGGAGTCCAGTCGTAATTGGAGTTAAGTCAAGAGGGAGACCTAAAATGAGATAGATGTATGGCGTGAAAGGAACACTGAATGCACGTGAATTGTTACTGGAACAGGGAAGAGTGTGTGCAAGATACAGGAATGACTGGAGGCAGATTGTGCATTAATGACATGGCCAAAAGGGATTTTTCGCACATAATAGCTCAGTGAACTGTGATGGACGATTTGCATAAGGTATCTGAGTGGGGAACCCTAAATTCAGTTAAATTTAATGCCTCCGAGGAACAGTTTCTGGCTATCTCTTTGTCTTCTTCTCCTCCTGATAGCCCTACTGTCCTCAAAACTAACGAGATTTACTCTCTTAATTCTGTTAATATATTAGTAAACCAAATAGTTTTTAACCTGTCTTGGAGCATTCACATAATCCAAATTTCTAAATATGCATCCAATTAATTGGGGGTTCTGTTTCGTTTTCGTCATTACGTCTCTTCTTTACAGTAACTTAAAATTTGTAAAGGCTTTAACCTTTCCCTGCATATAATACTGCTTGGACATCTGGGGTGCGTCTTCTTATACATTTTTTTGATAGAGTTGAATTTATGGCATTAAGACTCATTAATAACCTTCTCTTACTTCCAATTTGGATTCTCTTTCTCTTCTATGTAAGGTATCATCTCTTTCTTTTTTCTATCACTACTTCTTCCATCGCTGCTCTAATAAGTTGGCAAGTTGTATCCCTTCCTCACTCTGAGGCCACATAGCACTTGCCATACGGCCTCATCTCACAGGTAATGTGTGGAGATTTGTAGCTCGCGGATGGTCGGTGCACCGATTGCCTCTTCCCATTTCCCTTCAGGTTCTGTAACTCTCTTCCTCCTTCTGTCTTTCCTAATTCTTATAATCATTCTTCCTTCAAAAAGCGGATCAATTATCATCTCTGGGCCTAATCCTGCAATATCCCTAGGTTCTCAGTACTTTGACTCTTATTTCAGCCTGTTCCCTTTTCCTTATCATTACCTCATCTCTGCCTTATCTTTTAGCTTTTTCTATCAATTTGTTCTAATGTTTTCATCTTGTCCGGGCCTTTATTGATGAGGGCAGTTTTCTTACCTGTCCCGGTGTGACACTCATAAAATAAAAGCTGTCGGATAGGTTAGATTAGAGTATGTTGAAATGGCTGAAAAGGACGACTGATAAACGAATAGCGAAGAAAGTTTGGAATGAAGAAGTGGTAGGAATTAGGTGAAGAGGAAATCCTAGAAGGAGATGGATGGATGACGTGAATATGGCATTGGATGCACGTGGAATGTCAGTGGGGTAGGGAAAAATGCTATAAAGAGAAAGGAATGAGTGGAGGAAGATTGTGTACAGGTGACACTGGCCAAAGCGATTTCTCGCACCAACTAGCTCAGTGAACTGTGATTGATGGTTGTGAGGGGAGTTCCAATGTTATGAAGCGTTGAGGCTAATCCAACTGTGGCTGCCGGTCCTCACTGTAGAGTGTCCTTGCCGGCCTACCTTGTGGGTGACGCAAGTAGGGTACTGGGGGAATTGTGGCAACCAGTAATCCCGAAGGAAGCAAGAGGAATAGTTAAGGTATGTGTGGATCATTGTGAATGCTTGTTAGCTCGACCACCCAACTTGCAAGGGGGGATGTGGACATGAATATGTATGTATGCATGTATATATGTATGCATGTATGTATGCATGTATGCATGTATGTATGTATGTATGTATGTATGTCTGTCTGTATGTATGTATGTATGTATGTATGTATGTATGTATGTATGTATGCATGTATGTATGTATGTATGTATGTATGTATGTATGTATGTATGTATGTATGTATGTATGTATGTATGTATGTATGTATGTATGTATGTATGTATGTATGTATGTATATACAATTATTATTATTATTATTATTATTATTATTATTATTATTATTATTATTATTATTATTATTATTATTATTATTATTATCATTATTATTATTACTACTATTGTTATTATTATAATTATTATTATTATTATTATTATTATTATTATTATTATTATTATTATTATTATTATTATTATTATTATTATTATTATTATTATTATTATTATTATTAATATTAATATTATTATTATCATCATATTTAGTATTCATTGAAAATAGTATTTCTGTTTTAAGTATTTTATATAAATAACTGTATTTATTGACGTACCTGCAATTATTAAAGAAACTTCGATCAGTATAGCTCAGTTCCCCAAATGATTATTTGTAGCATTTTAATTTGAAGATTCTTCTACTCAAAATTAGGATATATACTGGCTTAGCTTACACCACATAGTGTTGAAAACCTTTCCTTTGAAATGACATTGTGTTGTGTGCTTGTTATTTTATAAGTTTTCTCTTAATATTTAGCTTAAATGCATATTGGGTGAGTTTTATTGATCACATAATCATAATACCTTTTAAAAGAAAAAGGAGTGACTATTTGGAGGGTAGGTTAGGTTAATACACGAAATTACATATATCAAGAATTGAACGTTTCATTATTTGCAAGGGGATTGTCGCTATTTGTGAGGATTGGACTAAATCTTTGCACTGGGAGGAATTATCTTTACTTCAGACAACTATACTAAGTGAAGCAAATGGCCAATGAGTAGGGACATCTGGAACTTAAGACAAACTTTTCCAATCATCTTGCACTGTCTTTCAGTATTTGAGAAAGTTATGCAATCAATGTCCAAATAGCTGGCTGATGCCAAACATGGCTTTCTCAGCTTTTGTGCTTTACAAAAAGATGTGATGTTATTCAAAAGTCCATTAGGTATCCCTTTGGGCATGAAGTAAGGCAAAGAAAACAAATTGGCACATTGTGGCGTCTCTTTTGTTTTTGAAAATATGGCTTAGCATGTCCGCATCTCAATTGGTAATCTAAATTTTATCTCAGAATTCATGTCAACACTTTTGACACTCCAATAGAGGCTGTAGACTTCTCGAGATATACCCAGTTAGCTTACAGAATTCATATTTTTATGGATATTATAAAATGATACCTATAAGTTTATGTTCTACATCTACATTCCATGATATGTAATGGCATTCTGCATATATACCTTTTGACTTTTTTTCGGTAGAAAAATAGATCTTTTGTGATTTCACATATGACTGCTTTAGACCACTTAAGATCATTTTGATACCTATAAATCGTATGGGAACATTGAAATATTTCCAGATGAGTTTTCCGTCTGCAATATTAATTTTCCACGGTAGATGTG
>JAXCGZ010021231.1:35000-42500 GCA_037179515.1 Halocaridina rubra | reverse complement strand
CCACGTTTTACATTCTGTACGAGTATAGATAAATAAATTAAGGAAACGTATTGCTTCTAGAATTGTAGCATTAATAGCCAAACAGATTTATTTACAGTCGACCCTCGTAACCAAAAACATTAATTTATTCTGTGAATCAAGAAAGGAGGAGTATTATAACCAGTGAAAAACACCAGTGATTGAATCATGCCATTGTTTCTGATGAGGACATGTGCTTATAAATCAACATATGAGATGTGATAGAATGATCCTCCTTTCATGATATCACCGGATTAATACTATAGTGTCATATGCATATATATATATATAAATCATTGTTTACATGTACTGTCCTATGGTTTAGGTGTATGTGGTCGTCCTTTATTATCTTGGCTATGCGTACAGCAGCTCTTTATAAAAATATTGGTTCGGTTACTCAGTCGATACAGCGCCTAGGTATTGAGTTTTGGACCCCAACTCACAAAATATATCCTATAGCATAGTTTTGCCAGAACACTAAGGAGATAAAGTAAGAAGTTGCTTTATTTTTCAAAGGTAATGACGCAGTGCGAGATGGATGAAAGCTGACATTTATATCAGAAACCACGGTGATTTAATCTTCCTGAATCAAACGCACACATCCTTTATGTCCATCATAAAGACAATAATATACATTTCTCTGGGCTGTAACTGTTGGATTTCAGAAAAAATGACTATTGGTAAGTGAAGTTTGTTATATACGATCGTCTTTTAATGCATTTTTTCTTTTTTTTTTCTTTTTTAAACTATAATATCCTCCAGTTATTTAGATGCTAATTGTTGGACATGAAATTGTATGCTCACATCCATTTACCGAGACATGGACAACCATCTATGTTTTGAAACCAGGGATACATTATTTCAAGGCTATCGATACTCATCTAATATGTAAAAAAAAAAATGGAATTTAGTAGAAGGCAAAAGTTACACAAAAGCTATTTAAAATTTACAAAATGGAAATAGCATATTAATATAAGATATTTCTTTATTTGAAACATTTTTACATTTACTATTATTATTATTTTTGTTCAGTACAGTTTTAGTAATGGGTTTATATATCAATGAATAGTCTGGACAACCTTTGCCAGTCATGAATTCAAATTATATAACTTTGTTATTGTTACGAAACTAAAACATCAGTGTATTCTTAGGAATTTAAAAAAGTACTCACAATTGTGATATATTTTTCATCGAAATGTGTTGTGCATTAGATTTTGATGACTATATGAAATTATCTTATTAGAAAGTCAGTCGTCACGTATGATGGATGACAATTACTTAACGTTGAAGAGTTGCACTTGATATATCCTGGCTCAGGGCGAGGTTCTATAACCACTTATCTGCTGAAGGGTGGTATATATCACGTACTGTAAGAAATATCTGCACGTGGTATATTATTACCGATATAAGATCATCATTATCAAAGGAAAGGCAACAAGCATCAACCAATCTTAGGAATAATGGCTTCGGTAAGAGCATCATCATTTCTCTTAGATATAAATTTTCGGAATAATATTGCTGTGAGAGAACCCAAAGGAATGGGCACCATATTTCTGATATGCTTTCTTGCAAAGAGGTTTAGAGAGGAGATAACTTAGTACGGAATTCATATATTTTAGGGGTTCCACCGAGACAGTTGGGGGAACCCTGTCATTGGATATATTATGCAGATAAGATGATGTGGAGTAGGGCTCTGCTTCTCATTCTCTTCGTGGTTCTCTTTGCATTTGGGAATAGGAAAAGAGAAATAGCTGTTGGACATGACACTAATATGTTATTTATTGTGAGTTATATTGCATGGAAACAAGAAAAATAAGCAAATAGATGCATACTGTACAGCTGATAAAAACATTAACTTAATACATCTGTGAAAGGTAGAGGAGAAGGGAAGAAAACATTTAGGTTAATAAAGTAATGAGAAGAATGCAGATGAAAAGACGAGTCTCTCTGTTATTGAAAGAAAAGTCATATTTCCCTTAAATACTCTCAAGAAAACTTCTCTTTTTTTCTTTTTTATCATAAACATCTCAAATGGAAAAGGTATTTCAAAGAGATTTTTTTTTTTGCTAAATTCTTTATTGAATCCGGTCTGCTTTATTATACTTTTGATGGAAGAGGCTAAGAGATAATTGTGTTAATAATTATCGTAGTTACTCTATTTTAATCCATTCTTCTTCCACATCAGAAGAAACCTCACACATAGATTTATCGTCTCTCTTCTATTTACTACAGAGTGTTTCTACTTTTGCATAGATATTTTCATTCAAGTATAAAATAAGAAATTAAAATTCAAAATTTATCATAAGCAAAACAGCGAAATGATAAAAGGAAAAAGTAATTAGAATTTACCAAAGTTCGACACCTCTTGACAACGGTACCAAAGTGTTTGAAATACTCAATTTGGGAGTGGACATACCCTCTATCGACTCTACTATTGCGCGTTACGAAGGGTACCCAGCTTTAATTCTCAAGCCATACTCTTTGTCCACCCACAGAATTGGGATTAATAGTGACACATAAAAGATAAATACGTCATCACTGTTCAAAATTTTCAATTGCCATATCTCTCTCTCCCTCTCTCTCTCTCTCTCTCTCTCTCTCTCTCTCTCTCTCTCTCTCTCTCTCTCTCTCTCTCTCTCTCTCTCTCTCTCTCTCTCTCTCTCTCTCTCTCTCTCTCTATGTTTCTCTTACGCACACACACACAAACACGTGCGCGCGTGCACACACACACGTGCGCGCGTGCACACACACACACGTGCGTGCGTGCACACAAACACACACACCCCATGCACACACGCACCAGCATACACACCTACGCACCCACTCTCTCAATCCAAAAATATGAGTAATTTGTCTTAATCTTTTCTTGGAATGTGTTAATTAATGTTTGCTCAGGAGATTAATTACTTTCCCTTGAAAAAAATTCATTAAATCTACTAATATTTAATCCTTGCCTCTAATACTATTTTTAATTTTACTTAGAGTAAAAGAAAAAGTGGCAATTTCCCAAAACTCTAATATAATTACAAAAGTCTGTACGGTATTCGTTTTATATTTATATTTCAACCTTTAATAACTAAAATTATATATATATATATATATATATATATATATATATATATATATATATATATATATATATATATATATATATATATATATATATATATATATATATATATATATATATATATATATATATATATATATATATATATATATATATATATATATATATATATATATATATATATATATATATATATATATATATATATATATATATATATATTTATATATATATATATATATATATATATATATATATATATATATATATATATATATATATATATATATATATATATATATATATATATATATATATATATATATATATATATATATATATATATATATATATATATATATATATATATATATATATATATATATATATATATATATATATATATATATACATATATATATATATATATATATATATATATATATATATATATATATATATATATATATATATATATATATATATATATATATATTTATATATATATATATATATATATATATATATATATATATATATATATATATATATATATATATATGAATCATTTTTTACCCCGACCTGGACTCAAACCTAGGACTTATGATTACTAAGTCAAGGCGCTACCACTCCACCACAGAAGGTTAAATGGAATCCAACCCTATAGCTTATATCTGCTATACTTAGGAATGAACGCATTCTAACTGAATGCCACTATGTTCATATTACAGATTCCCCAACCTCACTCGTGGCTTCATTATAGCATTTAATTCAAATCCCAATCTCATTCGAGCCATGAATTTATCAAATAAGCACATTACATATGTGAAAACATGAATCATTTATATATCTATAATATGAACATAGTGGCATTCAGTTAGAATGCGTTCATTCCTAAGTATAGCAGATATAAGCTATAAGGTTGGATTCCTTTTAACCTTCTGTGGTGTATTGGTAGCGCCTTGACTTAGTAATGATAAGTCCTAGGTTCGAGTCCAGGTCGGAGTAAAAAAAAGATTCATGTTTTCACATATGTAATGTGCTTATTTGATAATTTCATGGCCCGAATGAGGTTGGGATTTGAATTAAATGCTAAAATGAAGCCACAAGTGAGATTGGGGAATCTATAATATGAACATAGTGGCATTCAGTTAGAATGCGTTCATTCCTAAGTATAGCAGATATAAGGTAAAAGGTTGGATTCCTTTTAACCTTCTGTGGTGTATTGGTAGCGCCTTGACTTAGTAATGAGAAGTCCTAGGTTCGAGTCCCGGTCGGGGTAAAAAAATGATTCATGTTTTCACATATGTAATGTGCTTATTTGATAATTTCATGGCCCGAATGAGATTGGGATTTGAATTAAATGCTAAAATGAAGCCACGAGTGAGGTTGGGGAATCTATAATATGAACATAGTGGCATTCAGTTAGAATGCGTTCATTCCTAAGTATAGCAGATATAAGCTATAAGGTTGGATTCCTTTTAACCTTCTGTGTTGTAGTGGTAGCGCCTTGACTTACTAATGATAAGTCCTAGGTTCGAGTCCCAGTCGGGGTAAAAAAATTATTCATGTTTTCACATATGTAATGTGCTTATTTGATCATATCATGGCCCGAATGAGATTGGGATTTGAATTAAATGCTAAAATGAAGCCACGAGTGAGGTTGGGGAATCTATAATATGAACATATTGGCATTCAGTTAGAATGCGTTCATTCCTAAGTATAGCAGATATAAGGTAAAAGGTTGGATTCATTTTAACCTTCTGTGGTGTATTGGTAGCGCCTTGACTTAGTAATGATAAGTCCTAGGCTCGAGTCCCTGTCGGAGTAAAAAAATGATTCATGTTTTCACATATGTAATGTGCTTATTTGATAATTTCATGACCCGAATGAGATTGGGATTTGAATTAAATGCTAAAATGAAGCCACGAGTGAGGTTGGGGAATCTATAATATGAACATAGTGGCATTCAGTTAGAATGCGTTCATTCCTAAGTATAGCAGATATAAGCTATAAGGTTGGATTCCTTTTAACCTTCTGTGGTGTAGTGGTAGCGCCTTGACTTAGTAATAATAAGTCCTAGGTTCGAGTCCCAGTCGGGGTAAATAAATGATTCATGTTTTCACATATGTAATGTACCTATTTGATAATTTCATGGCCCGAATGAGATTTGGATTTGAATTAAATGCTAAAATGAAGCCATATAAGGTATAAGGTTGGATTCCTTTTAACCTTCTGTGGTGTAGTGGTAGCGCCTTGATTTAGTAATGATAAGTCCTAGTTCCGAGTCCCGGTTGGGGTAAAAAAATGATTCATGTTTTCACATATGTAATGTGCTTATTTGATAATTTCATGGCCCGAATGAGATTGGGATTTGAATTAAATGCTAAAATGAAGCCACGAGTGAGGTTGGGGAATCTATAATATGAACATAGTGGCATTCAGTTAGAATGCGTTCATTCCTAAGTATAGCAGATATAAGCTATAAGGTTGGATTCCTTTTAACCTTCTGTGGTGCATTGGTAGCGCCTTGACTTAGTAATGATAAGTCCTAGGTTCGAGTCCCGGTCGGAGTAAAAAAAAGATTCATGTTTTCACATATGTAATGTGCTTATTTGATAATTTCATGGCCCGAATGAGGTTGGGATTTGAATTAAATGCTAAAATGAAGCCACAAGTGAGATTGGGGAATCTATAATATGAACATAGTGGCATTCAGTTAGAATGCGTTCATTCCTAAGTATAGCAGATATAAGGTAAAAGGTTGGATTCATTTTAACCTTCTGTGGTGTAGTGGTAGCGCCTTGACTTAGTAATGATAAGTCCTAGGTTCAAGTCCCGGTTGGGGTAAAAAAATGATTCATGTTTTCACATATGTAATGTGCTTATTTGATAATTTCATGGCCCGAATGAGATTGGGATTTGAATTAAATGCTAAAATGAAGCCACAAGTGAGGTTGAGGAATCTATAATATGAACATAGTGGCATTCAGTTAGAATGCGTTCATTCCTAAGTATAGCTGATGTAAGCTATAAGGTTGGATTCCTTTTAACCTTCTGTGGTGTAGTGGTAGCGCCTTGACTTAGTATATATATATATATATATATATATATATATATATATATATATATATATATATATATATATATATATATATATATATATATATATATATATATATATATATATATATATATATATATATATATATATATATATATGTATATATATATATATATATATATATATATATATATATATATATATATATATATATATATATATATATATATATATATATATATATATATATTTATATATATATATATATATATATATATATATATATATATATATATATATATATATATATATATATATATATATATATATATATATATATATATATATATATACATACAATGGGATTTATTGTTTATTTAAAAGTTGCCAATACAAAAATTACATACATATACACATGCCTCATTCATCCTTTTAAGGTGGGTGCATAGCCAAGGAATGCTCATTCACCACGATCCACATATACCTCAACCACTACTCTCAGCTCCTTAGGGATAAAGGGTTGCCACGTCTCCCCTCCTTCCACCATACTTGGGTCACCCACAAGGTAGGCGGGCAAGAATATTCCACAATAAGTCCCAACAGCCGCAGCTGGTTTACCCCTACCTCTTCATCACATCGCAACTTCTCTCACAACCACCCACCACACTTCTCGGAGTTAGCTGATGCGAGAAATCCCTTTGGACCGCGTCATATATGCAAAATCTTCCTCCCCTCATCCCTCTCTCTTGAAGGCACTCTTCCCTGTTCACTGATATTCCATGTTCATTCAGTGCTCTTTTCACGCCATCCATCCATCTCATTCTAGGTCACATTCTTGACCTAACTCAAATCACTTCTGCACTCTACACTCTTTTCACAATTCATTCATCACTCATCCCTTCCATGTGTCCAAAACATCTCAACACTCTCTAACCTATTCGACAGCTTCATTCTAACACCCGTTTTCTGCATGATATCCTCATTTCTTACTCTATCTATTCTAGATACACCAATCATACCTCTAAAGCAACTCATCTTTATTACATCAACCCACCTAGACATTTACTTGCTTCCTTCACTCTGTAACTTACTTCTACATCAACTCATCCACTCCTCGATATATGCGGCCCAAGATAATTAAAACTCAATTTCATCAAGCAACTCCCCATTCAGTCCTAGATTAAATCTGCCACCATTTACCAATATGCACTCACAACTTCTTTCTTTCACACACACTACTAAACTCAGTCACCAAATGATTCAATTGATTTTCAGTATCAGCCACCAGAACAGTATCATCGGCAAATAGCAACTGACTCAATTTCCACAACCTTTAATCCTCATTCAT
>JAXCGZ010021231.1:5000-17500 GCA_037179515.1 Halocaridina rubra | reverse complement strand
CCATGAAATAACCAATTAAGCACATTGCATATGTGATAACATGAATAATTTTTTACCCCGACCGGGACTCGAACCTAGGACTTATGATTACTAAGTCAAGGCGCTAGCCACGAGTGAGGTTGGGGAATCTGTAATATGAACATAATGGCATTCAGTTTGAATGCGTTCATTCCTAAGTATAGTAGATATAAGCTATAAGGTTGGATTCCTTTTAACCTTCTGTGGTGTAGTGGTAGCGTCTTTACTTAGTAATCATAAGTCCTAGGTTCGAGTCCCAGTCGGGGTAAAAAATGATTCATGTTTTCACATATGTAATGTGCTTAATTGGTTGTTTCATGGCCCGAATGAGATTGGGAATTGAATTAAATGCTAAAATGAAGCCACGAGTGAGGTTGGGGAATCTGTAATATGAACATAGTGGCATTCAGTTAGAATGCATTCATTCCTAAGTATAGCAAATATAGGCTATAAGGTTGGATTCCTTTTAATCTTCTGTGGTGTAGTGGTAGCGCCTTGACTTAGTAATCATAAGTCCTAGGTTCGAGTCCCTGTCGGGGTAAAAAATGATTCATGTTTTCACATATGTAATGTGCTTAATTGGTTATTTCATGGCCCAAATGAGATTGGGAATTGAATTAAATGCTAAAATGAAGCCACGATTGAGGTTGGGGAATCTGTAATATGAACATAGTGGCATTCAGTTAGAATGCGTTCATTCCTAAGTATAGCAGATATAAGCTATAAGGTTGGATTCCTTTTAACCTTCAGCAACAGTTAATATCTTATAAACACGACTTCACCAAAATGACTTTAATTTTTAATGTATTGATATTTTCAAAGCTGTGTTCGCTTTAGAGAAAAAATAATCTTTGATAATCATCATTCCATTTAGTATTGAAAACGTTATTTTCTCATTAAAGTCGAACATGGTCATGAATGCCCTTTCAATATCTCTCAGGCTGTAATCATTCTGGGTAAAATTTCAATAAAAACCTAAAAAACAAATAAAAATATTTGGATTCACCTATTATTTGTATTGTTTTCTTTTGCTTTGTGTAAGATTTATTAAGCTGAATAGCCACATAAGCATTTTAATGGTTCCAATATATCAAAATCTCAATCTCTTCTCTCAAATGATTAATTTCCTTCTATATGAATGTTTTCTATGAGTTTAACACCGGGACAAACAAAAACATCCCTCACCAATAAAGACCCGGACTTGAGAAAACACAAACGAAGGAAAAGAAAAAGATTAACGACAAGGCAGAGATGAGATAATGATACACAATGGAAAACGAAATACAGAAAAAGTAGAGTACAGAGGACCTAGAGATATGTAGAATTAGGTCATGAGATGACGATACATCTGCTTTTTGAAGGAAGGTAGGTCTTAAGAATTTAGAAAGACAGAAGGAGGAGGAGAGTTCCAAAGTATGTATGTATATGTATAAAAGCAGTCGCTGCACCGATCAATCCGCGAGCTACAAATCTTCACACAGTACCTGTGAAAAGAGGCAACGTGGTGAGTTTTATGCGGCCTCTGCAGTGGGGGAACGATGCAACTCGCCAACTCATCAGAACAGCAATGGAAGTAAAAGCGATTTAAAAGAGAAAGAGATGATACCTTATGGCAAAGGGATAGATAATTCAGATTAAAAGTAAGAGAAGGATCATTAATGAGTCAGACTGCCTTATATTCAACCCTATCAAGGAGATAAGTATAAGAAGAAGCACCTAAGATGTGTGAGCAGTATTCCAAGGAGGGACGGATAAGACCTTTTTAGATTGTAAGTAATTGTAAATAGGAAAAGTAATAACAAAAACAAAACAGAACCCCAATTTTTTGGATGCAGTTATACAACTTTGAATTATGCGACTCCTCCAACACAAATTAGAGGTTATTTGCATTCCTAATTTATTGATACAATTAAGAGGAAAAATTTCGTTAGTTTCGAAGACAATAGGGTTGTCAGGAGAAGAAAAAGATACAGAGATAGCCAGAATTTGTCTTGGAGGCATTAAATTTATCTAAATTTTGGGTGCCCCACTCAGTTACCCTTTGCAAATCAGAGTTGAGAGTAGAAGAAAGAGTGATGCAAGACTGATGACGAGTAGCGGATGAAGATTGTGAAAAAAAGTAAGAGGAAAAGTGAAGGGTAGCATCGTCAGCAAAGGCATGAAGAAGATAGAGAGATGGGGATTGTAGAAGATCATTGATGAAGATAAGGAACAGAGAAGGTGAAAGAACAGAGGCATGTGGAACACCACTGGCAACAGGGAATGGGCTAGATATTGCACCATCAACAACACAGATATAAAAAGATCAGAAAGAAAACTGGAAATCAGAAAACAAGGAGAAGGTGTAAAACCATAGGCAGATAGTTTTTCCAATAGAGACTCTAAAAAGCGTTGGAGATTTCAAGGGCGACAACAAAGGATTCCCCATAGTTCTTCAGAGAAGATGACCCTACATGAGTATTTTAGGACAGTAGATCACCAGGCGATAAATGAGTTAGATTCAAGAAGTGAGAATTGAGCAAAGTTTCAAAAACTTTAGCAATAGAAGAGGTTAGGGCAATAGGTCGCTAAATTGAAGGAGTAGAGCAGTCACCCTTCATAGGAACAGGTTGAAATAGATCATGCTTCCAAGATAAAGGAGAGATACTGTTTGACAGCATGAGGCGAAAGAGACGTTAAACACGGGAACCAGTTCATCTGCAAACTCTTCCAGGAACCTTTCAGGGATATCATCGGGACAAGTTACCTTGTTAGAATTTAGCGAGCAAAGACCCTTAAGAACTTTGCGGGAAGAAAGAATAAGGAAGGGCATAGGATTAGAGAGGGGCAAAGATTGATAGGCAGGTGTGCTGGATTTGTTTATAGAAAAGAGTTGTCGGAAAAATGAGAGCCAAAGAGAGTGGTTTTGTCAGTGAGAGAGCAAGTATAGAACCATCAGAACGAATGACAGGGGGAAAGCTTGAGGTACAGAAGTTTTTGGAGAGATTTTTGACTAAGGACTAAAAACATTGGTCAGTGGGAGAGGAGTTAAGGTTATCAACTTTCCTTCTTATGAAGGAAACCTTAGATCTTCAAATCTAAGCAGTACAGAAATTCATAGCTACAATAAAAGCAGAGAGATTTAAATAAGAAGGTGAGGCTTGGTAAAACCGGTGTGCCAAATTCCTGACCTGGATAACCATGGAGCAGGGATGGTCAAACCAAGGTTTAGGGGAGAGAAAATTTTTACAGAGGAAAGGAAGCACGCCTCCATTTCCTAGGTTATGATCCCGGCAACTTTTAGGGCTACTTGATCAGGGTTACGGGACCGAAAGAAGTAGCAATCCCATAGGAAGTCAAAGAGGAAGTTACTCAATTCTACGCATTGGGTACGCTCAAGGTGCCATAGGTGGTGCTGAGTAGGAGGGATTGGTGGAGGGGAAGTGAAAATGGAAGAGATTGAAATCACGGAATTGTCAGATTTATCAAGAGGGGAAAGCACAAAATAAGAGTAATTGTTAGGGTTAGAAGTAAGAAATAGGTCAAGAGTGTTGGCTGTATGTTCGTGTCAATCGGAAGCACGAGTAGGATGTTTGATAATTTGCTCCAGATCATGAGTAATATAGAAAACTTGGGCATCACTTCCTCGCACATCAGTGTGAGAAGAATTAAGCCACTTACTGTGGTGTACACTGAAGTCTCCTTGTGTGTGAGAAGATAGCAAGGACTCATGGCAGGAGGACAGATATTCAAAGAAAGACACAAGCTATGTGGACTTTGGAGTACAGTAGCAGAAGCAAAAGAATATAGTGATAGTGGAGTGATTGATTTTTTGCCAAAGAACATCAAAGTCAGAAGATTCAAGGTCCATGAGCCTTGTAATAGGAGTGTTAGTGTTACAGTAGGCTCAGACCCCACCTTTGGAACGAAAATGAGCATATAGGTTACAGTGAGAGATATAAAATGGGTCAGTGGAAGCATGTATAGACAGCTGGCTTTCACATTTGGAGAAGGAGGTTAGGGAGGAAGGTACCCAAGTGCTGCTCCACAGGCGAAAGATAAGAGTTCAAGCCACGAATGTTAAAATAGTGAAGAGTGAAAGATGCAGAAAATAAAAAAAAGAAATAAAAAAGAAATAAAAAATAAAAATAAATAAAAAAGAAATATATTTCATTACGGCATGGAGAGATACAAAATAATATACGTAAGAAAGAAATATTTTTTATTAAATTAAAGAATAATATATCACAGGAAAGAAAAAAGATATAACAATGACACTTAGGAAAAACAAAGCAAAAAATAATATACAAATAATACAGAAAGAACTATAGCATGAATAATATTGCGATCTTTTTTTCATTGCATACAGTTGAGTTCACTCATAAATAAGGGCAATTCTCGTTCTGAACACGCTCTATAACTGAAAATAATAATAATAATAATAATAATAATAATAATAATAATAATAATAATAATAATAATAATAATAATAATAATATATAATTATTATTATTATTATTATTATTATTATTATTATTATTATTATTATTATTATTATTACTATAATAATAATAATAATAATAATAATAATAATAATAATAATAATAATAATAATAATAATAATAATAATAATAATAAGATTTGCGGGAGTAAGGTCTCTAACCTTCTCAAAATCTTAGTTACTAAAGATTTTATGCAATCGGTTCAGCTGATGAGTTGACACAGATCACTAATATAGAGATTGCATTTCCTTCTCCTATTTATTCGTGAGTTCATTTAGGAATGTTGTACTGACATTGGAAATTGTTCCATGAATTTTATCTCTTATTTGATAAATAACAACAATAATTTTGAAGCATTGTTGAGAACCCTCACTTTATTTTCTTCACAGATAAGTATCTCATTACGGGCCACTCCGTCCTCAAAGGTATAATAATATGAGTATACAGATGGAGAAGAGTAGAGGCTCTTGAAACTATTAGTAATGTTTTATATATATGACCGTATCAAATGGAAAAAATAATGTGACAAGGCATAAGGAGAGAGGAAGAGATTTTTCTGAGATTTCAAACAGTTTATTTACATGACAATCTTAATATAATTACAAGATGAGTCTAGGATCTTGTGTCAAGGAATGAGAGAAAAAACACAGTGGCAGTTTTCCAGAATCAGAGAACAGGTTCATCTAGTAAGGGGTATTCAGCAATTAGGAGAAATCAAAAGTAACATGTCTATAGACAGATAGACCAAAGTAATTGCACGCGAAGGATACGTTTATTCTTATGATTTGGGGGATCTTGGAGGCATTTTATACCCTAGAATATTAAGTTGATCGCTTCTTTTAAAATTTTATTTTTAATTCCTAAAGAATGAAACGAAACCATTCTCAATAAAACGATAAAATACCAATGTATTATGAAATGAAATTCCATAAACTTATGATTAAGAGATATAGTGTACCTTCGGTTGCTTCTCCATGCATTTCTAAGTCAGGTAAAATATATTGTGTTATCAGGTAAATGGTGATGGACCATTTCCTTTCAAAATGATATAAACAAACAAACAAACAAAAACATTTATTTCCATTTTGTACAATGGTTATTCAACAATAATAGTAACTTATAAGTAGACATGTAATTAAACTAACAAATAAGAGGGTTAGACATATAGTTAAATTAAATGTAGCTTTCATAGAAAATAATAATGCTGTAATAAAAATGTTACAATAATGTTAATAATAAAGTAGTAAGTATGCCACTAGATACAGGATCGTTATTATCGGCATCATTTCCATATTTGTTTCCTTACAATGAGAATAATTAGTTCTAAATGAGCAGCAACTATTTGTCCAAAAGAAAACTGCATAGTTTGCCTTTGAAAGCTGTGAAAGAGGATGCATTTTTAAGATGCTCTGGAATATTATTCCAGAGTGTTGGCCCTTTGATAATGATCATCTTTGAACCTGCTTCTGTGTTTGTTCTGTGAATAAAGAGCTCACTGCTCTGTCTTTTGTTGGTTCCCCTTATATTCCTGACTGTTTTTAAATCAAATAGCCAGCTAGGATAATGATGGTCCAAAATTTTGAATACAAAAACATAAATAGCATAAGCGACCCTATTTTCTGCCCGCAGCCACCCAAGTTTATTGAGAGCTGGTGTGATGTGGTCGTATTTTCTTATTCCTCCCAGGGCAACTCGAGCTGCAAAATTAATAAGCTTCTGTATTCTGTTTATCTGAGTCTTAGTGGTAGCTCCCCAAACAGTTGTGCAGTAATTAATGTGACTTAGGGCTAGAGATTCAACAACAGTTATTCGAGTGGTAGTCTCAAAATTGTCTTTTATACGTGATAAGTACATTAATATTCCTGTAACCTTTTTGCATACTTTATCTATGTGGGAATCAAACAACATGTGGTTACCAAAGTGAATTCCTAGGTTTTTGACTGTTTTGCTAGGTGTGATAATATTGTCGCAAAAATTAATTGTTGTGTTTTCTGGAATTTGTGCTATGTGGAACCTTGAACCAATAAATATGCACTGTGTTTTACTTTCGTTAATTAACAGCCCAATTTCTTGGAAATAGGTTTTAATTTTTGACAGAGTGTTTTCTGCTCTTAAAGTTAGCTCTGGGAGATTATTAATATCACCACTAAGGAGTAGTTGAGTGTCATCTGCATATTGTACGACTAGACAGTCAGAAATGAAAGAAGATAGATCATTTACGTAAATGGAGAAGAGGATAGGACCAAGTACTGATCCCTGTGGAACACCAAATGATACATTTTTTGGCACAGAGATAATGTTGTTAAGACGTATGGACTGTTTACGATTAGATAGATACTCGCTAAACCAGCTTGGATCAATATTTAAGTTAATACATTTACTTAAAAGAATTTCATGGTTTACACTGTCGAAGGCTTTTGATAAGTCCAACAAAACTAGCAAAGATATTTTTTTCATATCTATATTATTATATATACTATTCGTAACTTTAAGCAGTGCAGTTTCCGTCGAGAGTTTTGGTCTGAAACCATGTTGGCTAATCGTTAGTAGTCTATTTGATTCTAAATATGACATAAGTTGGCATTCAACAATTTTTTCTAATATTTTAGAGAAAATGGGTAGCAGGGAAATGGGACGATAGTTTGTCACATCTTCTCTGTCCCCCTTTTTATGCAGAGGTATTACATGTGCTATTTTCCAAGAGTCAGGAAACTTTTTAGTAACAATGGAAGTGCTCATAATAGTTAGAATATAGGATGCAATCACGGGTAGAGCATCTTTGATGAACTGAAATGGTATACCATCTGAACCATAAGAGCCAGAGTTTCTTAGGCTCTTTATGGTAAGAATTAGGGTAGCACAATCGATAGGAATAAGCTTGAAGTACTCTCTTGTGTTTTCATTGGAAGAATTGTCATTTAAGCAATTACTCATATTCACTGAGTTGATGTTTACTTGAGTTTTTTCATATGTATTTTTGCCAACGTTGGCAAAATAGTTATTAAAGTTTTCTGCTTTGTCTTTCAACTCCGTAATATTTTAATAACTTTCTGAGGTACTCTTTTCATTTGGTATCATGCTTCTTATCACTTTCCATGTTGCTGCTGTATCATGTCTAGAGTCATTAAATTGTTTTTTGTAAAAGTCTTTTTTACTTACACTGATGAGAGATCTGACACGTTTCTTTTCTGTTTTATAACGTTCTCGGAGAGTCATATCATATCTATTCATTTTTAGCTCTTTTTGTATTTGATTTCTGATTTGCATTGCCTCTTTGATGTCATTAGTTAGCCAGGGGGCTGAGGGGCGGGTTATTTTTCTTGTTACAATGGGTGCACAACTATCTAAGCATTCAAGGAAGACTTTTGTTAGAATCTCAACCTGCAAATCGACGTTATCTGTGTATTTAATTCTATTAAGTGCATTTGTGTTGTTGATTAATGTTTCACAAAAGATATCAGGGGAGTAATTTTTTAGACACCGGAATGTCTTGAAGAGAGGCTTCCTTTTCGGCTTGTTTATGTTTAGCATAGCAATGTTCAGCTCGTGGTCTGCAATTGGGCAGGGAACTACGTCCCAATAGAGTATACTTTCCACTTTATTTGTTATTATCAGATCTATAAGAGTCCTAGAATTGGGGGTTATGCGGGTCGGTTTTGTCACTATTTGTGTTAACTTCACAGTGTTGATCACCCTTTTCATTTTGTTATCTGCTGAGAGCAAGTCATCATTAAAATCACCAAGTATGTATATGGGTTTATGACGCACACAGATATTTCTGAATGTTTCTAGTAGATGATTGAATGAACTGGTAGGTGCTTTAGGGTGACGGTAAACACACCCTACAATGAAAGATGGAAGTTTCTGATACTGCAGAGTGATCCATAAATCTTCGAGCTCCTCAGTTTTTTCTAAACCTGTGGCTATTTCTGATGCACTAAGATAATTTCTAACATAAATACAAACCCCACCCCCTCTGCCATGGTCATTGCGAAATATTTTAAACTCTGAAATATTCACATATCTATTTTCAGTTGTAGGAGGAAGCCAAGTTTCACTTACACAGAGGATGTCTATGTTGTAGTCTTTTGTTAGCATTATTATTTCCTCAAAATGAGCGAGCAGGGACTGAGCGTTCACATGTACTAATGTTACTTTCTTACCATGTTTCATTGGGGTGGTATCCATAGTCATAGTTGTAGTTTCGACTGTGTGATTCTGCTGGGAATTCATCATTGTAGTGTGTTCTGGGGTTAGCCCATGGATCCTGGTGTCTGTACCTGCCGTTGGATGTGTAACGCTGGTTTGAGTACGTGCCATGGTATGATCGGGCCTTCCCAAAGTTTGTATGCCTAGGTGAGTGTCTAGGGTTGTAAGAGCCATCACTCCAGGAGAAGTCTCTTGTGCGTATACGGCGATAAGATAGGTTTGAATTTTTTCTGTACTTCTAAATAGAATTACATTTTCAAAAATATTTGACAATAATGAAAATACATGAATATTAAGCCCATCAAGTATGTATATATATATATATATATATATATATATATATATATATATATATATATATATATATATATATATATATATATATATATATATATATATATATATATATATATATATATATATATATATATATATATATATATATATATATATATATATATATATATATATATATATATATATATATACATATATATATATATATATATATATATATATATATATATATATATATATATATATATATATATATATATATATATATATTCTTGATGGCAAATATTTTTCAAAACGTAGTTCTATTAATAAAGTAAAGGTTTTTTTTTTTAACAGTGCAGGGAGGGTTTATACAGTAAACGTAAAAATAAATGTAAAATACCTATGTATATAGGGTGATCCTATTTCACGGAAATTCACCCATCGCAGCCGGTCCCGGAACCGAACCCCCGGGATAAGCGAGGGGGTACCGTATGGAAATGGGTGGAATGCAGTGAAAGAGAAAGTGGAGGAGGGAGTGGAAGAAGAATGACGCTGTTTCAAGGAGGAAGTTATGAAGTGTGTCAAGGGGGTGTGCAGAAGGAGACAATCTGGTGAAAGTAAAAGGAAAGGTAATGAGTAGTGAAATGTGCAGGTGAGTGCAGTAGTGGTTGAAAGGAAGTGGGCTTATGAGATATGATTGCAAGTAGGCAATGTAGAGACGTATGAGAGGTATTGTGCAAAGAGGAGGTTAGCAAAACACATGGTGAGGGAGGCAAAGAGATTAGCTGAAGTAAGGTGGGGGCAGATGCTTGTCTGAGAAGTTTGAAAGGAATAAATAGATGTTTTGGAAGGAAGTGAAAAGACTGGGTAAAGGTGAATGTGGTAGGGAGGGGAGGGTGAAAGCAGTAGAAAGGCAATTGCAAGTGGATGAAATAAAAGTGAGAGAGAGATGGGATGAATATTTCAAGAATCTGCTAAATAAGGATGATGATAGAGAAATATAGATTGTGGATGTGGAAAACGAATGGAGAATGCAAATGTTAGGAGATAAGAATGATAGAGATATAACAAAAGAGGAGGTACGTTTGGCACTGAGAGCAAAAAAACAGGAAAAGCATCAGGGATAGATGTGTGTCATGCTGAATGCTTGTTAAAATGTGGGGAGGCATTAGTAGAATGGATTGTTAGGTTGTTGAATGTATGCTCCTGGAAAGGGAGGGCCCCAGTTGATTGAAGGTGTGCATGTGTAGCTTCACTTTACAAAGGGAAGGGAGATAAGTATGAGTGTTGTAGTTTTACGGGAATCAGTTTGTTAAGTGTAGTTGGTAAGGCATATACAAGAGTATTAATCAAGAGAATTAGGAAAGTACTAAGAGATTGATTGGGAAAGAACAGTGTGGGTTCAGGAGAGGAAGAGGCAGTGTAGATCAGGTGTTTGTGGAGACAGGAGTGTGAGAAGTATTTGGAGAAAGGTAGGGACACATTTTGGACCTTTATGAATTTAGAGAAAACGTATGACAGAGGAGATAGAGAGGTGTTGTGGAGGGTGTTACGACTGTATGGATTAAGTAGAAGTTTGTTGAATGCGGTGAAGAGTTTTTACATGAATAGTAGAGCATGAGTGAGAGTTGGGAATGGTATGAGCGATTGGTTTGAGGTTAATGTTGTGTTGCGTGTTGGTTGTGTAATGTCGCTATGGTTGTTTAATGCGTATATTGATGGAGTGGTAAGGGAAGTAAATGAAAGAGTATTTGGCAGAGGCTCGAAAGTAGTGGGTGAGGATGGATGGTTGTGGATATTGAGTCAGTTGGTATATTCGGATGATATTGTACTGGTGGCTAATATTGAAAATAAAGTGAATCATATGGTGACTGAGTTTATTAGTGTGTGTGAAAGAAGGAAATTGCAGGTGAATGTTGGTAAAAATAAAGTCATGAGATACACGAGGAGAGTTAATGTTGGCAGATTGAATTTGGGAGTTTAGTTCCTTGAAGAAGTTGAGAGTTTAAAGTATCTGGGGTCGCATGTATCAAGGATTGGACGAGTTAATGTAGAGGTAAATCACAAAGTGAAGAAGCTGGTAAATTTATAGGTGGGTTGAAAAGTGTAATGAGAAATAGATATTTGGGAATGAATGCAAAGAGAAGGATATATGACGGTGTTATTGTGTTGCTGACAGCATTGTATGGAGCAGAGACTTGGAATGCAAGAGAGGATGAAAGGAACAAGTTGAATGTAATGAAGATGAAGTGTTGGAGAGGTATAATTGGTGTATCTAGAATAGATAGAGTAAGAAATGAGGATGTCAGGCAGAGAATGGGTGTTGGAATGAAGCTGTTGGATAGGTTAGATCAGAGTATGTTGAGATGGTTTTGACACGTGGAAAGGATGAATGATGAATGAATAGTGGAGAGAGTGTGGAGTGCAGTATGACTGGAGTTAGGTCAAGAGGGAGACCTAGAATAAGATGGATGGATCGTGTGAAAAGAGCAATGAATGCACGTGGAATGTCAGTGGAACAAGGGAGATTGGGTGCAAGTGATAGGAATGAGTGGAAGAAGATTGTGCATATATGATGCAGCCCAAAGGGATTTCTCTCTCCTGTTAACTCAGTGAACTGTTGTGCACGTGTGTGAGGGGAGTTGCCATGTATTGAAGCAGTGGGGGTAAACCAGCTGCGGCTGTCGGTACAAGGATGAATGAGGCATGTGTATTTGTATATGTATGTATTTCAAAATTGTTATTTACATAGGTGTGTTCTCCTTTAAGGACAAAAATATATCTTGATTTTATAATAATCAAACTTACAAATGAGGGCAACCGAGAGTGGGGGGAACAATAATTATAATAATAATCAAGAGAATATAGAGAGAGGTTAAATTGGGTCATTACAAACTCCCACAAAATTTCAGATATTGAAATAGTTCAAAACAAGCGAGTTGACAGGGGATCTAGAAAAGAACATTGATTTTAACTCTCCATCTTTTTTATTTCTGAAATGATTCCTGTTTAAATGATACGAGATAGGATTTAAATTTGATTGCAGTCATTAAGTGTAGTGACTCAAGAAGAATCTGCAATTCCACACTGAATTTGAGAGAGAGAATGAAAGTGGCCAAGATGAATACAAGTTGACTAGACTAATGTCTTTCGAAATGTCTTTTCTTCATTAAGAAGCAATAGAAATGTTTATAGATATCGAATGAGATTAGTAAAAGAACTCTCTTCTTATTTATAATGCACCCGTATGAATGCATTATGAATTATCCTCTTTTAATAATGATTTGCTTGCAGATTATAGAAGAAATATATTATTTCTTATTAGTTCGGGTACAGACACACCCACTGAACTCATACTAACTCTCCTGAGTTGTCTTATTTAATATTAAGTTTTCGTTGGTATAAGAAATTGCAATGCTGAATTAGGAGTTTGCTGATAAACTGAATTTTAATCTCTCATTTGTTTTCTACCTTCCATTTACCAATTTGGCAAATGGAAACCCTACTACTAAA
>JAXCGZ010021230.1:62500-64939 GCA_037179515.1 Halocaridina rubra | reverse complement strand
TATAATTAATCTAGAAAAGAAGTAGGATCTTTAAGCAGCCATGAAAAAAAGTATTTTTCTCATTACTTAAACTGTATATTTCATAGAATATACTGTTCTTGAATGCAGTTTTCAACATTATATATATAAAAAAAAATTCACCGCAGTTAAATCACGTAAGATTTATAGTGATTTTTCTAACTGTAAAGTCAGCAATTTAGCTGTGGATATTTACAACTGTCCAGTAAAATACTTGACATGATATGCTATAGCACTTATTTAAGAACATTTACGTGAAAAAAGATCTGATCTAATCAACAGGATTGAGCAGAAGTGAAATAGAAAAAAATGAAGGTTGATTTGGACTGAGAGAGAAAAATCATAATTAGTATATAAAGAACATTACGGATGCCATCAATATCTGCTAACAGGTAAAAAAAAAAAACTGATGTAAAGTTTTGGCAAACTGCATTTTGACATTAACCTTGATCTTTACTTGATATTATACTAAGGATTACTTTCAACTTAAAGATAATTGTAAATATATACAGTTAACTCTATATATATATATATATATATATATATATATATATATATATATATATATATATATATATATATATATATATATATATATATATATATATATATATATCGATTGTATTATAGTTTATTATCTTCACCTCTGTCACCTTACCTTGAGGATATGAGGTCTTCGATCACATGGAATGAAATCAAAAGGTAGTTGAGTATCTCTGTTAGCTAAGAAGGGGTTGGCTCCCATATGAATGATTAGATCAGAGGCTGTCTGGTATTTCCTGGCAAAAAGAGCTGCATGAAGTGCACTGTTCCCAGATTCACTGCTCCCTATGACAGTGCTCCCACCTGCCTGGAATAACCACCATGCAGTTGTTGTGGCACCATGGCAACATGCCCTTATTAGAAGATTCGTTAGCTCATCCGTCGAGTGCCTTCCAGGATACTGAGCAGTCCAAGGTTTATCCCCATAAAGTTGCATTATAACCTCTTGAATTCCATGTTTTAGTTCAGTATCAAAACGGTCCTCAGATTCGAAATCTATTTCTGCTTCTAAAGTGTTGACGATAGCCTAGAGGAAAAGATATTGGATTAAAACCTCTTGATACAAAGGAAACATTTTGAATTTTCCTATAAATATGTGTTTAAAAAATGAGATAACTAACCATATCTTCACTCTCTAACTTAGGATCTTACACTTGGCTAAAAGAGCAGTTCTTTTTAAAGCACCGAACAGCTTTAGTAGAATATATTTTATTTCTTCAACAAACTAGGACCTCTTGTTAATAATAATAATAATAATAATAATAATAATAATAATAATAATAATAATAATAATAATAATAATAATAATAATAATAATAATAATAATAATAATAATGATGATGATGATGTATGTACTGTAGGACTTGTATTTAAAAGTTATTCATCTGCAATCATGGCGTCTGTGTTTGTATCAATAAGATACACATTCTTGCATTCATATAATGTATGCCACATCTTGAGGAGAACTTTTCGTCTGTGCAGGAGCCGCTACAGTTCAAACATACAGACGATAAACATTTCTTTTTTTTTTGGGGGGGGGATTTCTGTCATTTGTACAGAGTTAAGGAAAAACATTCACCTGTACATCACTTTCAATACTTCTTTCAAGAAAGTACGCCGTCATTTCTTGATTTTTCTGGTGCGCAGCATTCAGAGGGACGTCCCAGTCATGTCTGATGGTGTTAATTGTGGCACCAGAGTGCAGAAGTGACTTGACGCGCTCAATTCCATCGAATTCAGGCTCCCTCTGCCAAGTCGTACTGGAGGTTTTCTCACAAGTCTCAGTGGTTTCTGATACCTCAACCACGTGTCTTCCGAGCACGCCACTGTTGAGGTATTCGGTTGGTTTCCTCAGTAAGCCATTGGCAAGCTCTTGACAGAAGTTGAGATCATAATTCTCATTCCTCGTGGAACTATCTGCTTTGCCTCTGAAAATATAGTTTGATATCTAATAATGATCCGGTTTATGTCAAGATCCCCCTTTTCTATTAAAGGCCAGGACGGTGCCTTCTTTCGAAGGATTTTTGGTTTTGGTAGTGCTACCGCTACGCTGAATGAATGCCCTTTCTAACCTAACACCGTGGTGGATCTTGAACCAACGACCTGACGAATCAAAGTGGCATGATTATCACCCAGCCACGGAGGCCACATAATTTGGGTATTAGTACTTTATATTAATGATTAAGGATATTAAATAACAGTAGACATGCTAAAAGAAAATTGACACTGTATCCCATAGAATAAAGCAGGGAAGAGGCAACTGTGGTCTTCACTGGACCTCGCTCTTACTCACCTTTTCTGTTGTTTTGCGGGAAGAAAGAAAACTCAGAGAGGAAGGATTTGCCATACACATTTTTCCTATCTGTAATAGTGACCTCC
>JAXCGZ010021230.1:47500-57500 GCA_037179515.1 Halocaridina rubra | reverse complement strand
GATCTGGCTTAAGGCCTTCATTAGTTATTACATGTCCAAGAAATGTTATCTCACTCTTTCTTATTTCAGCCTTTTCTCTGTTAAGACGGATACCATGCTTACGACATCGTTCCAGTAAATTTCTTAAATTTTCATCATGATCTAACTGTGCTTCTTCTAGAGAATTACCTATTCCATATACCAAAATGTCATCAGCAATGCATATTATTCCTAGCAAACCATCTAAAGAGTTCTGCAGTCGTTTCTGAAAAACTTCACTACTGATTGCTAGGCCAAAGGGCAGTCTAAGCCACCGATATCTTCCAAAAGGGGTTTGAAAGGTAGTTAAATGACTTGACTCTTCATCCAAAACACAGTGCCAATATCCATTTCTTAAATCTAGTTTAGAGAACACTTTAGCTTGTGCTAATTCAGGTAAAACATCATCGATAATTGGCAAAGGATGCATTTCTCTAATTATGGCTTTATTTAATTGCTGAGGATCTATGCAAATTCTTATGTCTTCACTATTTTTCTTAGAAGCTACTACCATGCGACTCACCCATTCAGTTGGTTCGTCTACTTTACAAATGACATTTTGTTTCTCTAACTCAGATAATTTGGATTTTACCTTCCTTTTGAGTTGAATTGGCACTCTACATGAAGATATAGCAAATGGCTTGACTTCTTTGTCTAAAGTCATACGTACCACCCCAGGTAACTTACCAATTTCATTACCAAACACATCTGAATATTCCTGAAAAACATCAGTATTACAAGATTCACTGTGTACAGAACATATGTTATCATAATTGATGGTAAGGAAACCCATCTGTTCTGATGCACGTTTTCCTAACAAAGGCATATAATTCTCAGCCACTATAATAAACTCAACATTATATCTCTTTGAATTTATCTCATTTTTCACTTTAATTCTACATTTTCCAACTGGTTTGGCTGCAGAATTATTCCACATTTCTAGTTGTAACCCTTCACTAGATTCAATTTTTACATTATTGGGAACCATATTTCGAGGTAACACATTTACACCTGCTCCGCTATCGATTTGAAATTTGACACTATTTTCACCAACTTTCAGATTGGTATATAGATATTTGGATTTCTTTGACACTTTATTCACTTTCATCACTTGCTGTGTACAGGGATTATCATTTTTGTTCACCGTCGTTTCTTCTGGCTCTCCACGTCTCGTCTGCAACTTGACACCTAGGATATATTCGGCTGGAGTATCTGAACTGGAATCGTCACCGTCCACTGCATTCACACCCATCTTCTTAGATGCTTGTGCATGTCCATTTTTCTCCAAACATTGAGATTCGAAGTGATTCAGCCTGTTGCAGTAGTTGCATCTCTCTCCATAGGCTGGACATTTCTTCTTACTCCACACGTGTCTTGTTCCGCAGAACTTACATTTTCGTAGAGCCGGATCCTTCGTTGACAAACTTTGGTTTGACTTAGGCCTATACTGGTTCTTGTTCACAAAACTTGGGTCCTCACTCTTTCGGTCTGCTGAATGTCTACTAGGCCTACTCTGCTTAAAGTTCTTTGTCGATTTAACTTTATTTATGACCGACTTTGCTGTATTTTCACTTTTTATCATTTGCATTTGTCTCTGCGATGCTTGATGTGCCTCACAAATTTTGAGCGTATCTATCAGTGAAATACATTCTTCTCTCAGAAATTTCTCTCTGAGTTTATCTTCTTTACAGCCAAAAACAATTTGATCACGAATTGCCTCATCTTTTTCTGCTGCAAAATCACAATCCTTAACCATAGTTTTTATTCTAGTAATAAATTCATCCAGGTTCTCATCAGCTTTCTGAGTACAGCATCTAAACCTATATCTTAATGCTATTATTAGCTTCCTAGGGGCAAAATGATCATCTAGCTTCTGTAATACCACGTTTAAGTCCTTGCTAGGGTCATCACGAGATCCACTCTCCCCTACAATAACTCTATATCATTATACACTCGAAGCAGTTCGTCACCCCAATGGGTCAAAAGTAATGCTACCTTCACTTCACTTGGTTTATCATTTAAACCTGCTGCAAGTATATACAGCTCGAATTTTTGACGAAAAAATCGCCAATCTTGCTCACTTTCGCTCTTTAATGCGAATTTATCTGGAGGGGCTAGATTAGCTGTCGCCATGTCGGTCGGTAGTCTTATTTACTTAATCTAACAGAAAGATCCTGGATAATACGTAATGCCTTATATTCAAAATGAACAGCAAACCATACTTAGTCTATTGAGCGCTGCCACCATGTTTGATGCTCCTTAAATTTGGAGATATTTATAGATAAATGAGGCACAATAATATAGGAGACTGAAAGGGCATTATGAACGTTCTTGTCTTCCCCCTAGTGGGCATCTTTATTACTTTCAATGTAAACAAAACATGGATTCGTTCATTAACAAAATAACAATTATATCAAATATTGTAACATCTTTACATTTATATATGAATAAATAAATAAACTAATTAATAAGTACATACTTGCATACATACATACATACATACATACATACATACATACATACATACATACATACATAAACAATTATTACTGTTTTACATTACCTCTTTCTTGTCGCTTCCGGGTGTAAGTTTTCCATTTCAGCGAACAAAAGAACATTCAACCTTAATTCTATATTTTTTTTCTATATTCTAACTGAATAGCACCGTCTATATAATTCTATTCACTGTCTGATTTGTCAAGCTTCCTTAAGAGAGAATAATAAGAACACTGTTATCAGTCACGGATGGAGAAGTTAACTTACAAATAAGTATTGTACGGAACGTATTAAAGATATCTTATCTTAACTATATAATTTCGATTATGATACATATGCGATATAGCAGCGATAATTCGTATACAAGACTCATGTCTGTAACGTTTCAAGACGAACTAATATACAGAATTCGTTTGTACATTAACTACTGTTCATGAAGTGTTGGTAACGTCGTATGTTTCATAGCTGTCAGTGCTTTGCTGTTGATATAAGAGGATACGTTACGTTACGTAACAACTGTTTTCAGAAGTCTTAATCAGTTTTGTTTCATTTTCGTTCATATTTGAGATGGCAAGAGGAAACTGTCATGTATTGACTAAATTGTTAATATAGTAGATTGCACTTTATTCAAACCTTTATGTCTTATTTCGTAATATTTCGTTCAGATTAGAGGTTTTATTAAAGGACTTTTAAACTATTATATGCGAACTCTAATTTTCAGAAGTGTTCGTTTAGTTTCGTATGTTTTGGTTCTTGCCGGATTGTGTTAGAAACCTAGAGTTGCTTGTTATTTTCTAGTGTTTTACAATATTTGCAAGAGTATAAATACACTGTATTTATCTCGCATTCCAGGCATGGTTGAAATTCGAAGACATTAGAGAATTCTTAGCAATATTATATTAATTCCTTTGTTTATATATTTGGGATCATCCTGTGAATGAATAAGAGCTTATAGTGTTATGATATTGTTGAATTTGTCAGGAATGTAATTAAATTAATACAAGTATCTACATAATAATAATAATAATAATAATATTGATAATAATAATAATAATAAAAATAATAATAATAATAATAATAATAATAATAATAATAATAATAATAAGAAGAAGAAGAAGAAGAAGAAGAAGAAGAAGAAGAAGAAGAAGAAGAAGAAAAAGAAGAAGAAGAAGAAGAAGAAGAAGAAGAAGAAGAAGAAGAAGAAGAAGAAGAAGAAGAAGAAGAAGAAGTAGCCATATCTGGTACTTATTTGTCTTTGAAACGTTCTGTACTAATCGCATGATATATGCTTTTTTTTTTTATGAGTGTGACAACGGGACAGTCAAACACTACCCTCATCAATAAAGGCCCGGGCACGAGAAAACACCAAGACGAAGGAAAAGAAAAAGATTAAGGACAAGGCAGAGATGAGGTAAATATTACACAAAGGAAAACGACAGACAGAAAAAATACTCAAAGTTCAGAGGACCTAGAGATATGGAGGATTAGACTCTGAGATGACGATAGAGCCGCTTTTTGAAGGAAGATAGGTCATAAGAATTACGAAAGATAGAGAGAGGAAGAGTCTGGGTGTAGATGGGAAGAAGCAGTTGCTGCACGGACCAATCCACGAGCTACAAATCTCCACACAGTACCTGTGAGACGAGGCTGTTTGGCGAATGTTACGTGGCCGAGGCCTCGTAACATAATAATAATAAATACACCTGTTTAACATCGCATTCTGCACTCAATATTTGATTATCAAATATATTTATTCGTTTTTATTTATGTATTTATTTTTCTACACAAGACCTGCAAAATTTGCATATTTCTTATTAGAAGAGTGTTTTCTCCAGGATAATGTTAGACTTCGAACAGCAGTGATTATCTCTCTTTGTATTTCTTAAACTTGCTTCTTCACTACCTTTTGTAAGAGCAAAGCTCTCTACAACGTATACCCGTCTGGTTCTGGCGAAGAGAAACTGTATGAGCACCCTTGGGCAGGTTAATTTAGAATCCCCTTTACTGGCAGCCAAGCTCTATATGTCTCAGGGCAATCGTCCTAAGGGCAGTTGTCCCAGGGGCAATTGTCACAGGATAAATTTTGTAAATTCAGGATTTAACTCTTCTTGCTCATCGTTATAATGATCTGGGGAAAATACTCAAAAGAGTAAAGTCACGCGTGTCACATTTCTGCCTTTGAAAGTCACAGAAACGTAATTAAATTAGCTTAAATGTCATAAACAAAGTAATAAAGAAAGCTAATTTATTAAATCATTAACTTATATTACTTTTACATACTACCAACATAAGTTACATAAGACAGCATATCACATATATGAAAACAGAACTTTTTTTCTAAAACAAAGTGGTAAAATGAAACAGTTTGTTAGGTTAGGTTAAGTTAGGTATAGTCCTGATGTTGTTACTTTACCTTTGACTCTTCCCTCTGGACCTTTTTTTCAGGAGTTCGTTACAATATGGGAAATGCAGAGTTGTTGTTGTTATTATATTTATTGTTTGTTGCTGTTATTATTATTATTATTATTATTATTATTATTATTATTATTATTATTATTATTATTATTATTATTGTTATTATTATTATTATTATTATTATTATTATTATTATTATTATTATTATTATTATTATTATTATTATTATTATTATTATCATCATCATCATTAGTTTTAGTAGAAGTAGTAGTAGTAGAAGAATTAATAGTACAACATAAGAACATAAGAATAGGAGACACTGCAACATGCCTACTGGCACACACAAGGCAGTTCCATTTTTGAATGATATTCTCATCATGTCTAACCTATTCTATTCTACTCTACCTCATTTTATATCCCCCCTAACTCTGCGCCTCTCTAGAGAATGTAGATTAAGTTTTCTTAATCTGTCCTCATATGGTAAATTTCTGATATTGTGTATCATCTTACTCATTCTTCGCTGGTCATTCTTCGCTACTACTACTACTACTACTAGTACATAAGAACATAAGAACATAAGAACATAAGAGTAGAGGACACTGCAACATGCCTACTGGCACACACGAGGCAGCTCCATTTTTGAATTGTATTTTCAGCATGTCTAACCTATTCTATTCTACTCTACTTATTTATTCTATTTTTCTTTTTATGATTTTTCTAATAAGCACTAACCTATTCATACCCACCCTACCTCTGTCATATGTCTATCTAATCTACATTTGAAGGTGTCTAAGGTATTGGCATTTACTATCCTACTAGGAAGCTTGTTCCATGCATCAGCTTCTCTATTAAGAACATAAGAACATAAGAATAGAGGACACTGCAACATGCCTACTGGCACACACGAGGCAGCTCCATTTTTGAATTGTATTTTCAGCATGTCTAACCTATTCTATTCTACTCTACTTATTTATTCTGTTTTTCTTTTTATGATTTTTCTAATAAGCACTAACCTATTCATACCCACCCTACCTCTGTCATATGTCTATCTAATCTACATTTGAAGGTGTCTAAGGTATTGGCATTTACTATCATACTAGGAAGCTTGTTCCATGCATCAGCTACTCTATTACCAAACCAATTTTTACCAATTTCCCTTCTGAACCTAAATTTATCAAGCTTAAATCCATTATTACGAGTTCTGGTTTGATCATGAATTTTTAAAACTTTATTAATATCTCCCTTGTTAATCCCTTTAAACCATTTATACACTTCAATCACATCCCCCCTAACTCTTCGCCTCTCTAGAGAATGTAGATTAAGTTTTTTTAATCTGTCCTCAAATGGTAGATTTCTGATATTGTGTATCATCTTGGTCATTCTTCGTTGCACTCTCTCCAAGGATTCAATTTCCATTCTATAATAGGGTGACCAGAATTGCACAGCATAATCTAAATGGGGCCTAACTAATGCAAGATAGAGCTGCAAAATAACTTTTTCCGTCCTATTGCTGACGCTTCTTGAGATAAATCCTAAAATTCTGTTTGCTTTATTTCTGACTGCTGTGCATTGCTCTCTTGGCTTAAGACTACTACTCACAAGAACTCCCAAATCCCTTTCACACTGAGAACTCATGATTTCATGGTTATTTAGCTTATAACTAGTATTGTCTTTTATAGTACCCATTTTAACTACTTTACATTTTTCAACATTAAATTCCATTTGCCATTTGTCCGACCATTCAGATAATCTATTTAGATCTTCCTGTAAAGCATGAATGTCTTCTTTTCCATTTATAGTTCTACCTATTTTAGTGTCGTCTGCGAATTTACTTAGGTTACTACTGATATCCGAATCCAGATCATTTAGATATACGATGAATAATAGAGGACCCAGTACCGAGCCTTGTGGTACCCCGCTTGTAACCGAGCCCCACTCTGATTTCTCTCCATTTATGCAAACCCTCTGTTTTCTGTCTTTTAACCATTGTTTGATCCATCTGAGCACAGCTCCTCCTATACCATGAGCTTCCAGCTTTTTAACTAATCTTTTGTGAGGAACTCTATCAAAAGCTTTGCTAAAATCTAGATATATTGTATCATATTCTTTGCCACAATCTACTGCCTCGTAAACTTCTGAATAAAAAGACAGTAAGTTTGTAAGGCACGAAAAACCCTTAAGAAACCCGTGTTGTGAAAGTTTTATCAGTCTGTGTAATTCTAGATGTGCCCTTATTTTATTTGCAATTATGGATTCTAGAATCTTACCCACTGTTGACGTTAAACTAACCGGCCTATAATTATTCTTTTTAACACGTTCTCCTTTTTTAAATATTGGTACCACATCTGCCAATTTCCACTCCATGGGTACCGATCCTAATTTTATTGAATTAGTAGTAGTAGTAGTAGTAGTAATAGTAGTAATAACAATGTTGATTTTGTTCTTGTTATTGTTGTTGTTAATAATAATAATAATAAAATAATAATAATAATAATAATAATAATAATAATAATAATAATAGTAATAATAATAAAACTAATAATAATAATAAAATTAGTTATTATTATTATTATTATTATTATTATCATTATTATTATTATTATTATTATTATTATTATTATTATTATTATTATTATTATTATTATTATTATTATTATTATTATTATTATTATTATTGTACACGCACACATAATTCATATCCCATGAGCCTTATCCCACATCTATTAATTTCCTTAAAACTTTCTTAATACTTTAATACTTTGATCTCGTCAATGCGAATATCCCTTTAGTTTTTAATCATAATAATTTATATTATTCTAATTAGTCTTAGTGTTTATGGATGCATATTTTCTCCTAAATGAATATACTTTTTATTTGAGAGTATTATATATTATACTTATTCTCATGAGGAAAAAGCTGTTTTATAATTATTTTTTTCCTAGTAAAATAAATTGCGATTTTTCTTTTAATCTTCTAAATTGGATAAATTGGGGATTAAATTTTCCAGCTAATCTTTTTATTTGGTTTAAAAGATGTTGTGATAGTCATTAAATCGTGTTTTGATTTTCTTCCAAATTTCCTCATTCAGATTTTGAATTATCTTTTATCATTTCATAAAATTGGTCACTATTTTTATATTTTAATCATCTAAATTGGGTTTTACTTTTGTAATAAGAATTGAAATTGAGCTTAATTTTCTTTGCAATTCGTCTCAGTAATATATATTATTTTTTTCTTTTTGGCAATTCAAGTGTTTCTTCTTTTCCCATGTTTATATTGGGTCGCTGTTTCTCACTTGCATTTTGAAGAATGCCAAATCATCAGTGTGAATGCGTATACCATTGGAAATGGTATAGGATATATGTTCATATTTCTGTTACTTTTCACCTGATACACACACGCACTCACACACACACACACACACACACACACACACACACACACACACACACACACACACACACACACACACACACACACACACACACACACACACACACACACACACACACACACACACACACACACACACACACACACATATATATATATATATATATATATATATATATATATATATATATATATATATATATATATATATATATATATATATATATATATATATATATATATTATTATTATTATTATTATTATTATTATTATTATTATTATTAATTTGGCTAACCAAACGAAACCCATCTGCAGAATGAATATGAATAATTTATTCAATCTTTTTCATGTCTCTGTCTCTATTTATTGCATTTTCTTCCATTACGCGGAGCTGCAGACTGTGTAAAACAAAGAAGAACCCTTTTATGTTATTTTCGTTTGATCCCTTCAATATATCTTAATGTAATTTTGGGAGGTATATTGAGGGGCTAATTTCTTCAAAGAGAAATGCTTATTTATATCCATGCCTGGATTAAACAGGAATACAACATCACCAGATCCAACGTAGTCATTTGCTTATTTTTTTTTTATTCACCTATGTATTAATGTTTATATATATTTTTACAGGGGAACTGCTGAACGAACTTTCTTTTTTACTCTTGTCAAAGCTTCAGCATAAAGCCAGGTCTGTGTCTTTGTTTTTTTCAGTTATTATATATCTCATGTATAATGGAATAAGGTAGAATGATTTTCGTGTTTGTTTATATATGTGTGTGTGTGTGTGTGTGTGTGTGTGTGTGTTTGTGTGTGTGTGTGTGTGTGTGTGTGTGTGTGTGTGTGATTACTTAATTGTGATTACCTAATTGTGTTTACGGGAAAGAGCCCAAAGCTCGTATCTTCCCGTCTCCTGATCGGTTCCATTTTATACTTAGTGATACTATATGTGTGTGTGTGTGTGTGTGTGTGTGTGTGTGTGTGTGTGTGTGTGTGTGTGTGTGTGTGTGTGAAAAATGCAATTAGTATATTAGGAACATTAATATTCTTGGAATGGAAATGAGAGATAAAACTAATAAAATATAAACATTAAAAGACCTAAGACGATAAACATTAACGTTTCGAATAAGACAAAGCATATGCGATAGCCTGAATATAATAATTAAATCTAATTAATATAATATAATCAGTCCCAGATAATTGATAAACAATTCAGCTCTTAATTTTAATCAATTGACTTACCTAATTGCACAAATAAGTTTATAATTACCACAATACGAATCCTGTGAAAAGATTAAGATCAGTTCTGCAATTATAACAGGTAGACATATTAAAGACTTTACGAATCTATATTTATATATAAAATTTCCGTAATGAGTTTGTAAATTCCCAGGTGTAATGATTCTCTCTAAATTGAGGCGTATTTAAGGTTAGTCTATCGGGTTCTTTGGGCAGTAGGAATTCAGAACTCAAGGTGAGGAGTACGTCTCTCTCAGGCCAGCATCATGATCCGAAATCTTGTCATCGTTTGCCTTTTGGCTTCTTCCTTTGCCTGGAAAGAGGATCAACAACGCGAGACGTGCCTTCCCAGGACAGAAATCATGACGGTGACCAGAACTAAAGTCATTCCCGTCTACGAAGATGTCACTTCATATTACGACCCGGGTTACATTTCTGACATCAC
>JAXCGZ010021230.1:7500-42500 GCA_037179515.1 Halocaridina rubra | reverse complement strand
CTTATTAGAAAAATCATAAAAAGAAAAATAGAATAAATAAGTAGAGTAGAATAGAATAGGTTAGACATGCTGAAAATACAATTAAAAAATGGAGCTGCCTCGTGTGTGCCAGTAGGCATGTTGCAGTGTCCTCTATTCTTATGTTCTTATGTTCTTATGTTCTAAATGGATTCTACTTCCGGAATATTTTCCAAGTTTTCATTTGTAAATACAGATAAGAAATAATCATTTAAACATGTACACATCACTTCATCGTCATCTGTGATATGGCCATTCAGATCATGGACTAAAATTCAGTGTGAAAGATCTCAGCCCTTCCGTATTCCTTATTTATTTCGTATACCTTGCAGTAAAAAAAAAAATTACTGGAATAGGTTCATTAAAAAAATTTATATATATTTTGTGACATCAGTTGGTGACTACTTGAAGTCAAGAAATTAATAAATTTATTTCAGATATTTTACTATCAATTTCTTTGAAGGTATTTTCCATATATATATATATATATATATATATATATATATATATATATATATATATATATATATATATATATATATATATATATATATATATATATATAATGTGTGCGTGTGTGTGTGAGAGAGAGAGAGAGAGAGAGGGATACTTAACAAGATTGACAATTATTATTGATTTGCATATGCTTTTTAATTCCTCCAACAACTTAAATTGTCCTGGGGGCCAGTTGTTTTAAAGGGCGGCAAATGTCCTATCTCATAGATTTTTCTTATTAATATTATTTGTTTATTACCTATTTCTTCTAACTGTTGAGTGTCCATGAGAAAAATAAACATATGCATATACAGTGACCGCAAACTCGCTTGTATATGGGGTGGCCGTGTGAAAGCACACAAATACACCAGGGATTATTACCTCAGTTACTCCTCTTAGCTCTATGGCGTTAAAGGTCTGCCACATCCCCCCACACCGCCCTGCTTGGTGACCCAAACAAGGTAATGAGGGGGTAAGGGTAACAGACCCTTTTTCCCAGGGAGCTAAGAGGAGTAATCAAGGTATCAGCTTCTGGTGAATATGTGCTTTGACACGACCACTACCATACAAGGTGGATTGCAGCTATTGTATATGTATTTGTTGTTTATTTCCCTGCTGTTCACTCAAAAGACGGGACACATAGGAATTATCACTGAATTTCGTAGTTCGGTTACTTATGAGAAGCTCCAGAACTTTTTATGCCCATTTGGATATGTCGAAGATAGAAACTGGACAACCCACCTTAAGGGATTGAAATCTGGACCTTCTGGGTGATAGACATGTGCTACCTCCACTAAAATACTATAGAGCGGTTAAATTAATTAATGCGTAAGAAATATATATATATATATATATATATATATATATATATATATATATATATATATATATATATATATATATATATATATAATTTGATTAACTTTACGAATACATGGCTAGATTGAGGATATATATATATTTTTTTTTTCATTTTTCTCTTAATAGTTTTTGTCATTAGATTTTGTGTTTTGACAGATGTGGAAAGTCCCTTTGACATACATATGTGTCATTTTGTAATAGGAGCCAAAGATTTTCACACTATTAAATGCATTATAGAATAATTATTTTTCCAATATTCTGCTGCAAAGACCTGTCTTCAAATGCATCTAATAAGTATAGTACTTAAGTCATGGATTTCTATAAAAAATAAAATGAAGAATCCTGGTATCCACGACGTTTCACAGTACTGTTTCTTTCATCAGTTCTTTCGTTAGTGGATTTACTATTGTATATATTACATTATTCTCATGCCATGCATGATCATTTAAATTACAATTACATAGAGTTCATTAATATAAAGATATTTTTCACTGCAAAAATTAAAATTAGGATTGATAATTTTTTTTATAAAATGGAACATGTTATATGTTTTCCAAAATTTTTAATACGAAAAGATCGAGATAATAATATTAAAAAATGACCTTAAAAAAATACCACTGGTTTTCCATGATTAATTTTAAACCACTTTTGGGTCTATCAGCGATTTTCAAGTTGGGGTCCGCAGTCCCCTGGGATCCACAAAAGTAGCACAGTTGGTCCTTGAACGAAGTCCAAAATTTCAAGAAAATGCAGTATAAATAGTATAATTACTCACGATAATGGCGATAGAGAGAAAAAAAAACGTAATATACTGGATTAGTTTATTAATAATGGTAATTTAAACTGGCTTAGTTTATTATTAATGGTAATTTAAACTGGATTAGTTTATTATTAATGGTAATTTAAACTGGATTAGTTTATTATTAATGATAATTTAAACTGGATTAGTTTATTATTAATGGTAATTTAAACTGGATTAGTTTATTATTAATGGTAATTTAAACTGGATTAGTTTAATATCAATGTAATTTAAACTGGATTAGTTTAATATCAATGTAATTTAAAATGGATTAGTTTATTATTAATGGTAATTTAAACTGGCTTAGTTTATTATTAATGGTAATTTAAACTGGATTAGTTTATTATCATTGGTAATTTAAATTGGTGGTCTTAAATGTAATTATTCTATTAATTATTGTTACTAATCTAAGCCATGTTTAACTGTGTCACGGAGTCCCCAATATGAAGGCGGGCACAAACAGTGTGTGACTGGGGAATAAAGGCTGTATATCCCTCCTAGCGCCCCTGGTGGGGTCAATCACGAGTTTGTCAACTTGCGAGTCTTGCATTTCGATCACTCTGCATCATGGTCCTTTTTTTATAATAATACCATCTATTTAATTACATATTCGCTTTCATGTATCTTGTAATTGAGAGATGAAACTAAGAAAGCGACTTTATCGTAAGTGATAAAATCGTCTATTGAAGTAGACGAACCTCTCAATATTCTGGGATGGGTGTAAAATTAAGTTGTATAAAAGGGGTCCTTCTTGGTAAAAAGCTTGGCGACCTCTGTTCTTTACGTGTGGGTTTTTCGTATTACAATTTTGGGATTCACTGTGTCTCGCAAAAACCCACTGACGTAAAAAAGGGTGACCAAAACTGTAACAAAAAATATCGGGTTTCAGAGCCTCACCATTTCCCACGCGTCTCGCCTCGTGAAACAATTGTTTTATCTGATGGATGGACCAATAATGTCGGATGGGATTGCCAGTACCCAATCCCTAGCCCTTTATGTCGCCTCGTACGACACGAAGATAATACGATGGTGGAATTTTTTTCCCTCTTTGTGGCTCCATTGGTAGCGTCTCCGACTCTGAGGCGTCAGGTCGAGGGTTCGCGCCCCGTCACGGTCTGAGGTTAGCAAGGGCATGCACTCAGCGTAAGGATTACATCTGCCAAAACAAGTCCTTCGCAAGAAGGCAACCGTCCTAGCCCTTGGTAGATAAGGGAGTCCGTGACGTAAAACCTGAACAGTAAATAGATACATTATGATCCTTTGATCAGCTTTTGAAATCTTAAGTGTTAAGTATTTTCTAATTATTTTTTTTTTCTTCTTGACATCAGAATATAGATTTCATTTGATATTGCTTAAAAAAAATGTGATAATATAACGTGGTCTTCATGATTAGCGTTTCCAAACACACACGCACAGACACAGATATATATATATATATATATATATATATATATATATATATATATATATATATATATATATATATATATATATATATATATATATATATATATATATATATATATATATATATATATATATATATATATATATATATATATATATATATATATATATATATATATATATATTTATATATATATATATATATATATATATATATATATATATATATATATATATATATATATATATATATATATGTATATGTATATATATATATATATATATATATATTATATATATATATATATATATATATATATATATATATATATATGTACAAGAACATAAGAACATAAGAATAGAGGACACTGCAACATGCCTACTGGCACACACGAGGCAGCTCCATTTTTGAATTGTATTTTCAGCATGTCTAACCTATTCTATTCTACTCTACTTATTTATTCTGTTTTTCTTTTTATGATTTTTCTAATAAGCACTAACCTATTCATACCCACCCTACCTCTGTCATATGTCTATCTAATCTACATTTGAAGGTGTCTAAGGTATTGGCATTTACTATCATACTAGGAAGCTTGTTCCATGCATCAGCTACTCTATTACCAAACCAATTTTTACCAATTTCCCTTCTGAACCTAAATTTATCAAGCTTAAATCCATTATTACGAGTTCTGGTTTGATCATGAATTTTTAAAACTTTATTAATATCTCCCTTGTTAATCCCTTTAAACCATTTATACACTTCAATCATATCCCCCCTAACTCTTCGCCTCTCTAGAGAATGTAGATTAAGTTTTTTTAATCTGTCCTCATATGGTAGATTTCTGATATTGTGTATCATCTTGGTCATTCTTCGCTGCACTCTCTCCAAGGATTCAATTTCCATTCTATAATAGGGTGACCAGAATTGCACAGCATAATCTAAATGGGGCCTAACTAATGCAAGATAGAGCTGCAAAATAACTTTTTCCGTCCTATTGCTGACGCTTCTTGAGATAAATCCTAAAATTCTGTTTGCTTTATTTCTGACTGCTGTGCATTGCTCTGTTGGCTTAAGACTACTACTCACAAGAATATGTAGATATATATATATATATATATATATATATATATATATATATATATATATATATATATATATATATATATATATAATATATATATATATATATATATATATATATATATATATATATATATATATATATATATATATATATATATATGTGGATATATATATATATATATATATATATATATATATATATATATATATATATATATATATATATATATATATATATATATATATATATATATATATATATATATATATATATGTATATATGTATATATATATATATATATATATATATATATATATATATATATATATATATATATATATATATATATGTAGATATATATATATATATATATATATATATATATATATATATATATATATATATATATATATATATATATATAAGAACATAAGAACATAAGAATAGAGGACACTGCAACATGCCTACTGGCACACACGAGGCAGCTCCATTTTTGAATTGTATTTTCAGCATGTCTAACCTATTCTATTCTACTCTACTTATTTATTCTGTTTTTCTTTTTATGATTTTTCTAATAAGCACTAACCTATTCATACCCACCCTACCTCTGTCATATGTGTATCTAATCTACATTTGAAGGTGTCTAAGGTATTGGCATTTACTATCCTACTAGGAAGCTTGTTCCATGCATCAGCTACTCTATTACCAAACCAATTTTTACCAATTTCCCTTCTGAACCTAAATTTATCAAGCTTAAATCCATTATTACGAGTTCTGGTTTGATCATGAATTTTTAAAACTTTATTAATATCTCCCTTGTTAATCCCTTTAAACCATTTATACACTTCAATCATATCCCCCCTAACTCTTCGCCTCTCTAGAGAATGTAGATTAAGTTTTTTTAATCTGTCCTCATATGGTAGATTTCTGATATTGTGTATCATCTTGGTCATTCTTCGTTGCACTCTCTCCAAGGATTCAATTTCCATTCTATAATAGGGTGACCAGAATTGCACAGCATAATCTAAATGGGGCCTAACTAATGCAAGATAGAGCTGCAAAATAACTTTTTCCGCCCTATTGCTGACGCTTCTTGAGATAAATCCTAAAATTCTGTTTGCTTTATTTCTGACTGCTGTGCATTGCTCTCTTGGCTTAAGACTACTACTCACAAGAACTCCCAAATCCCTTTCACACTGAGAACTCATGATTTCATGGTTATTTAGCTTATAACTAGTATTGTCTTTTATAGTACCCATTTTAACTACTTTACATTTTTCAACATTAAATTCCATTTGCCATTTGTCCGACCATTCAGATAATCTATTTAGATCTTCCTGTAAAGCATGAATGTCTTCTTTTCCATTTATAGTTCTACCTATTTTAGTGTCGTCTGCGAATTTACTTAGGTTACTACTGATATCCGAATCCAGATCATTTAGATATACGATGAATAATAGAGGACCCAGTACCGAGCCTTGTGGTACCCCGCTTGTAACCGAGCCCCACTCTGATTTCTCTCCATTTATGCAAACCCTCTGTTTTCTGTCTTTTAACCATTGTTTGATCCATCTGAGCACAGCTCCTCCTATACCATGAGCTTCCAGCTTTTTAACTAATCTTTTGTGAGGAACTCTATCAAAAGCTTTGCTAAAATCTAGATATATTGTATCATATTCTTTGCCACAATCTACTGCCTCGTTAACTTCTGAATAAAAAGACAGTAAGTTTGTAAGGCACGAGAAACCCTTAAGAAACCCGTGTTGTGAAAGTTTTATCAGTCTGTGTAATTCTAGATGTGCCCTTATTTTATTTGCAATTATGGATTCTAGAATCTTACCCACTGTTGACGTTAAACTTACCGGCCTATAATTATTCTTTTTAACACGTTCTCCTTTTTTAAATATTGGTACCACATCTGCCAATTTCCACTCCATGGGTACCGATCCTAATTTTATTGAATTATTAAATAATGCAGTTAGAGGACAACTAAGCTCTTCCTTGCATTCCTTTAATATTCTAGCATATATTCCATCAGGTCCCGGAGATTTATGAGCCTTTAATTTATCTATTTCTTTTATTACCTCCTCTCTCGTAATATTTATTGAACTAAGTATATTATCGGGACTGTCTCTGTAAATGGATTCTACTTCCGGAATATTTTCCAAGTTTTCATTTGTAAATACAGATAAGAAATAATCATTTAAACATGTACACATCACTTTATCGTCATCTGTGATATGGCCATTGGCTACTTCAATTGGTCCGACTTTTTCCTTAAATTTTGTTTGATAATGTTGATAAAACCCTTTAGGATTTTCTTTAGCTTCTCCTGCTATTCGAACTTCGTATTTTCTTTTCGACTCTCTAACTATCTTTTTAACTTCCCTGTTTAACTGTATATATTGCTGCCTCACCTGCTCTTCACCTCTTTTTAGTTTCCTGTATATTCCTCTTTTAATACCTATAAGATTCTTTATTCTATTGTTCATCCATTTAGGGTCATTTTTTCTTGATCTGCAATGTTTCATGGGAATATAGTCTCTCTGACTATTCTTAAGAGTCATGACAAAATTGTTATATTCCTCATCCAAATTTATATTAACTGACGGGCTGCTGTTCTTTCCTGTGAGAGAATTTAATGTATTGATCTTATCTTGTGATAATCCTTGGCATGTGGTACCCAAATTTTGGGGTAATCCGCTACCTGCGACCTGACCTGCTGGATTAACTACCCACATCTGTACCCCAGAAATCCCTCCCCATACCTCATTAGATAATTTAGTTTTTAAGCCCTCAAAATCTCCTGCTCTAAAGTTTGGAACAATATTCTTATTTTCCTTTATAGTTTCCTTGAAAATTATGTTAAATCTAATGGAATCATGGTCACTGTTGCCCAATTTTTCACCAACTTCTAAATTTGTAACCATATTCTCTCTATTACTAAGAACTAAATCTAGTGTATTCACCCCCCGTGTTGCTTCATGTACATGCTGAGAAAGGAAATTGTCTTCTACTACTTCCAAAAACTCCTTAGAGCTACTATCACCTGTTATGGTTTCCCAGTTAATATGTCTAAAATTAAAATCGCCTACAATGCAAACTCTATTTGACCTGCTCACTTTAGAAATTTCATCGTATATAACTTGCGACTCTATATTATCTAGATCATGTGGTCTGTAGACTACTCCTACAACTAGACTTTCTATATTATTTTTAATTTCAACCCATAAGGTTTCTGAATTTAGATTTGTCTTAATTCCAGACTTAATGCAGCTTCTGAGGCTATCTTTAATATACATAATTACCCCTCCCCCTCTTTTATCTGCACTACGATCAGCATTATAAAGTTTATATCCTGTAATTATGTACTCAGCTTTAAGGTGTTTGCTTTCTAATTTAATCCAACTTTCACTAATGCATATTATATCCGGTCTCTCACTACATACTATGGCTCTCAGTTATTCTATCTTGTTACCTAAACTACGTCTATTTGTATAATATACTTTTAACCTTTCTCTAGCTTCACCCTTCTTGTGGCTATTCTTTTTGTTAATATTTGTTCTATGTAACAAATGGTTCTTATCCTTAGACTCCCAGTTATTTGACCCACTATTTACTGAACCCTTACTGACTAATTTCTCTGCACAAGTATTAATCATTTCATTATTTGTGTCTAACAAAACCCCCCTACCTCTCTGTCTATCATACCAGCCAATACCGAGACACCTGAATTAGAAAGATGCACTCCATCCCTTGCATACATATGCTTACGACTAGTGAAGTGATCCCACCCGTCTATAAAACCTATATTATTCTCCCGACAGAAGACTTTCATCCTAGCATTTACTCCTATAGCTCGAGACCACCACTCTGAACTTTGGCTAAGCCTAGGGAGAATACCACACATCACAGGAACTGCACCCCTTTTCCTAATCTTATCCAGGGCTTGTCTATACAACCTAATCAGCTCTTCACTTCTACCATCCTGCACGTCATTTCCCCCAGCTATCAAACAAACAACATCTTTTTTCTCAATCCAGCTATTTATTGACTCACCCACCTTCTTCATACCTGCTCCAGGGAAAAAATATTTTCCTCTAACTCTATGCCTGAGTTTCCTGTCTACATATCTGCATAGTGAATCCCCTACAATTACCAAAGAACGAGACTTATCCGGAGGATGGGTTACTCCGACCTTGGGAGACTTACCTAGGCTCTTGACCTGAGAGCTTTTCCCACTTCCATTTTTACGATCGCTAGTACACCTATCTGACTCTATGGTTCCTGAAGAATTGCTGCCGCCACTGTCACATTCATCTCTAAGTGACCTAAATGAATTAGCAACCTGTAGTCTAAAAGTATCATTTTTCTTAAGAACCATTTTCGTTGAACCCTTATTCACAACTTTCCAGTCGTCTCCATTATTCAAGATTAGAGCTACTGGAAGCACGTCCTCACTGGATATATATATATATATATATATATATATATATATATATATATATATATATATATATATATATATATATATATATATATATATATGGATAACTTCATAATCTTGCTACTATAGATGCCTAATTATATATTTTTAATTCAAAATTTTTATATCTTTTAAATCCTATAGAACTGTATATATAGTTATATTTTTATTGTTTATTAAATAAGCTTTAATTATACAGAATACAGAGCTCTTATTATATTCTGGCGTGTTCTAAACACGGAGCTTTAAAAAAGGGTTAAATATATAGTCTCATGATACAAATATTTTTTTTATTACATTATCAGCAAAGAAAGTACAGAAATACATGATTGTATCTGATTTAAAAGTTATTAAATAATAACATAAGTAAGCAAAATTATATCTTAAAATAATTTCTTGTGGAAAAACAGATTTTTCAGGAGTTTTTTGAATTTGCCAAACTTTCCTAGTTCGAGGAGTTCCACAGGGAGGGTTTCGACGACTGGGTCATTTTGCACATATCCTGTAGAAGGCAAGAGCTGGTATGTGGTTTCAATCACTGGAACTGTGGTATAAGTGACGTCGAAGACAGGTGTTGTCTTGTAAGTGACTGAGGTAAGAGTCTGCACCTCTTCCGAAACTTCGGTAAATGTCAGCGTTTTGTAGAGATTTTCTGTAGCTGGTGCCTGACCGTAAGGAATGTTAACAACAGGCGCTGCTATTGGCACTGTCTGATAAGACAGGGAGGTGTAGGGCACTACCTTATAAATGTATTCTGTGACAGGCACTGTCTGGAATGAAGTCTGTGTAACAGAATTAGTCTCATAATAGGTAGTGATTAGAGCTTGTTGGACAATATCTCCGACTGGCTGCATAGGACAAATGGTGACTTCAGAGTAATCGGCAGGAGAGAAGCTTGTGACTGTGACAGTAGAGGCGTAGATGTCCGCAGTAATGTAGCTCGTAAAAGTGATGACTAGTGGTTTATGGTAAGCATGTGCATAATCACCGGGCACTGGTTCCAGGGGCAGTGCTGCAGCAGGAGCATAGTCAACTACGGGAAGTTCAAGACTAGGGACATAAGCGTCATTTGCATATGAATCATAAACTGCAACAGGATTACTTAAGTAGTCAGCTGCAGGTGGATATGCAACGTCTCTCGCATGTCGAGAAAAAGCCCTTATATCAAAAAGAGGGAGCGGTTCTTCTGTTGTTGTGGGAAGAACAGAATCATCTGCAATCATCTCCATATTGTCTTCGGTTGCTTCCTTATGTTCTTCCTCGAAAGTTTTTCCGGGCAATGAAGAAACGCTTTCTTGATTAAGAGGATTGTCAGCCACAGGGAAAACAACTGGCACATAATCAACAGCAGGAACTTCTTGGATAGGAACATACTCATCTACAGGAGCCTGAACTGGAGTAGATGTGAAGTCATAAGCTGGTGCTGCAGGGACAGGTCCATATACAGGTACAGTTGCAATAGCATAGTCATTCACTGGAGCAGGTGGATATCCAATATATTCTTCTGTGTTGTAAATAATATCGGTGAAGGTACTGGTAACTGTCACTTGGATGGGCTCGATTTCCGTGTGTGTGATGGTATCATCGACAGTCTTCACTTCCGTGACGATCTTCTTCGTCGACAGATATTCATAGTCAACAGCGGTGACGGTGGATACCGAAGAGACGTAACTGGGAAGGGTCACGTAGCTAGTGTGTGTGTAGACGATGGGTTGTTGACCTACCGTCACCTGCATGACCTGAACCCACGTTGTTGTTTTCATGACAACGTCCGTGATATCAGAGATGTAACCCGGGTCGTAATATGAAGTGACATCTTCGTAGACGGGAGTGACTTTAGTTCTGGTCACCGTCATGATTTCTGTCCTGGGAAAGCACGTCTCGCGTTGTTGATCCTCTTTCCAGGCAAAGGTAGAAGCCAAAAGGCAAACGATGACAAGATTTAGGATCATGATCCTGGCCTGAGAGAGACGTACTCCTCACCTTGAGCTCTGAATTCTTACTGCCCAAATATCCCGATAAACAAACCTTGTTGTTGTTGTTGTTTGAGGTTAAACCTTGTTTAATTAAGAGAGGAAGCATTACACCTGAGAATTCACAAATGAAATTAATTGTACAGATAATTTTCAAAATAAAACAAATTAATACCTTACCTAAGTTTTATGTTAAGGCCACATGGAAATATTTCTGTATTTAGAGACTCAATTCGTTCACGGGATTTAATCTCAAAGCAATTATAAATTTACCTGTTTTTCAGGCAAAGGTAGAAGCCAAAAGGCAAACGATGACAAGATTTAGGATCATGATCCTGGCCTGAGAGAGACGTACTCCTCACCTTGAGCTCTGAATTCTTACTGCCCAAATATCCCGATAAACAAACCTTAAATACGCTTTAATTAAGAGAGGAAGCATTACACCTGAGAATTCACAAATGAAATTAATTGTACAGATAATTTTCAAAATAAAACAAATTAATACCTTACCTAAGTTTTATGTTAAGGCCACATGGAAATATTTCTGTATTTAGAGACTCAATTCGTTCACGGGATTTAATCTCAAAGCAATTATAAATTTACCTGTTTTTCAGGTAGCTGATAAAATTATACCTAATTAGTGATATTTCTCACTTATCGAAATGTAATTACTTTAATTGTCACACTTCCAATTAAATTTGTTTATGTTTATATGTCGTACTTAAATAATTAGTCTTTTTTTTTATCTTTTTTGTTACTTCTTAGTATATATTTTTTTTCGATTCCCCTTTACATTCTAAGTTTGTGAGTAAGCACAAAAAGTTAGCATACAGCAGTAAATGATAAGGAATCCCATCAGTGAAACAACACAGAAAAAATAACGCTATATTTCGGGTCCTAGCTGGACCCCTTCTCAAGCACAAGTTAATATCTATCACAATGGGATTACCTAATTGTGATTACCTAATTGTGTTTACGGGAAAGAGCCCAAAGCTCGTATCTTCCCGTCTCCTGATCGGTTCCATTTTAGACTTAGTGATACTTATCATACCTGTCCTTAAAACTATGGATTGAGATAGCATTAACTACCTCCTCGCTTAGCCAATTCCAATTATCAACTACTCTTACACTGAAAAAGTATGTCCTTACATCCTGCGAAGAAGTTTTCTTACGAAGCTTCAAACTATGACCTCTAGTTCTAGAGCAAGCCATATCAAAATATCGATCCCTATCCACTCTATCATAACCATGAAGGAATTTAAAGACTGTCACCATATCCCCCCTCACTCTTCTAGCTTCGAGTGATGGTAAGTCTAATTCCCTCAGCCTCTCATCATAACTAAGATTGCGTATTTCTGGCACCAGTTTCGTGGCATGTCTTTGAACTTTTTCAAGCTTAGCTATGTGCTTTTTCAAGTGCGGATTCCAAAAGGGGGCTGCATTATCAAACAAAATTTAAGGAAAAAGTCGGACCAATTGAAGTAGCCAATGGCCATATCACAGATGACGATAAAGTGACGTGTACATGTTTAAATGATTATTTCTTATCTGTATTTACAAATGAAAACTTGGAAAATATTCCGGAAGTAGAATCCATTTACAGAGACAGTCCCGATAATATACTTAGTTCAATAAATATTACGAGAGAGGAGGTAATAAAAGAAATAGATAAATTAAAGGCTCATAAATCTCCGGGACCTGATGGAATATATGCTAGAATATTAAAGGTATGCAAGGAAGAGCTTAGTTGTCCTCTAACTGCATTATTTAATAATTCAATAAAATTAGGATCGGTACCCATGGAGTGGAAATTGGCAGATGTGGTACCAATATTTAAAAAAGGAGAACGTGTTAAAAAGAATAATTATAGGCCGGTAAGTTTAACGTCAACAGTGGGTAAGATTCTAGAATCCATAATTGCAAATAAAATAAGGGCACATCTAGAATTACACAGACTGATAAAACTTTCACAACACGGGTTTCTTAAGGGTTTTTCGTGCCTTACAAACTTACTGTCTTTTTATTCAGAAGTTTACGAGGCAGTAGATTGTGGCAAAGAATATGATACAATATATCTAGATTTTAGCAAAGCTTTTGATAGAGTTCCTCACAAAAGATTAGTTAAAAAGCTGGAAGCTCATGGTATAGGAGGAGCTGTGCTCAGATGGATCAAACAATGGTTAAAAGACAGAAAACAGAGGGTTTGCATAAATGGAGAGAAATCAGAGTGGGGCTCGGTTACAAGCGGGGTACCACAAGGCTCGGTACTGGGTCCTCTATTATTCATCGTATATCTAAATGATCTGGATTCGGATATCAGTAGTAACCTAAGTAAATTCGCAGACGACACTAAAATAGGTAGAACTATAAATGGAAAAGAAGACATTCATGCTTTACAGGAAGATCTAAATAGATTATCTGAATGGTCGGACAAATGGCAAATGGAATTTAATGTTGAAAAATGTAAAGTAGTTAAAATGGGTACTATAAAAGACAATACTAGTTATAAGCTAAATAACCATGAAATCATGAGTTCTCAGTGTGAAAGGGATTTGGGAATTCTTGTGAGTAGTAGTCTTAAGCCAAGAGAGCAATGCACAGCAGTCAGAAATAAAGCAAACAGAATTTTAGGATTTATCTCAAGAAGCGTCAGCAATAGGACGGAAAAAGTTATTTTGCAGCTCTATCTTGCATTAGTTAGGCCCCATTTAGATTATGCTGTGCAATTCTGGTCACCCTATTATAGAATGGAAATTGAATCCTTGGAGAGAGTGCAGCGAAGAATGACCAAGATGATGCACAATATCAGAAGTCTACCATATGAGGACAGATTAAAAAAACTTAATCTACATTCTCTAGAGAGGCGAAGAGTTAGGGGGGATATGATTGAAGTGTATAAATGGTTTAAAGGGATTAACAAGGGAGATATTTATAAAGTTTTAAAAATTCATGATCAAACCAGAACTCGTAATAATGGATTTAAGCTTGATAAATTTAGGTTCAGAAGGGAAATTGGTAAAAATTGGTTTGGTAATAGAGTAGCTGATGCATGGAACAAGCTTCCTAGTAGGATAGTAAATGCCAATACCTTAGACACCTTCAAATGTAGATTAGATAGACATATGACAGAGGTAGGGTGGGTATGAATAGGTTAGTGCTTATTAGAAAAATCATAAAAAGAAAAACAGAATAAATAAGTAGAGTAGAATAGAATAGGTTAGACATGCTGAAAATACAATTCAAAAATGGAGCTGCCTCGTGTGTGCCAGTAGGCATGTTGCAGTGTCCTCTATTCTTATGTTCTTATGTTCTTATATATATATATATATATATATATATATATATATATATATATATATATATATATATATATATATATATATATATATATATATATATATATATATATATATATATATAACACTGAACTGTTAACATACAGTCTAAAATGGTAGGAAAAGCCCATTAAATAAAACAACGAATATATATATATATATATATATATATATATATATATATATATATATATATATATATATATATATATATATATATATATATATATATATATATATAATGTTGAAGTGAAGAAATCTATAGATATATTAAATGTTTATAAAGCATCAGAGAGGACTGTACACATTACACAAGGATCCAGGACATAAGAACATAACATAAGAACATAAGAACATAAGAATCATGACAAAATTGTTATATTCCTCATCCAAATTTATATTAACTGACGGGCTGCTGTTCTTTCCTGTGAGAGAATTTAATGTATTGATCTTATCTTGTGATAATCCTTGGCATGTGGTACCCAAATTTTGGGGTAATCCGCTACCTGCGACCTGACCTGCTGGATTAACTACCCACATCTGTACCCCAGAAATCCCTTCCCAAACCTCATTAGATAATTTAGTTTTTAAGCCCTCAAAATCTCCTGCTCTAAAGTTTGGAACAATATTCTTATTTTCCTTTATAGTTTCCTTGAAAATTATGTTAAATCTAATGGAATCATGGTCACTGTTGCCCAATTTTTCACCAACTTCTAAATTTGTAACCATATTCTCTCTATTACTAAGAACTAAATCCAGTGTATATATATATATATATATATATATATATATATATATATATATATATATATATATATATATATATATATATATATATATATGTGTGTGTGTGTGTGTGTGTGTGTGTGTGTGTGTGTGTGTGTGATTACTTAATTGATTACCTAATTGTGTTTACGGGAAAGAGCCCAAAGCTCGCATCTTCCCGTCTCCTCATCGGTTCCATTTTATACTTAGTGATACTTATCATACCTGTCCTTAAAACTACGGATTGAGATAGCATTAACTACCTCCTCGCTTAGCCAATTTCAATTATCAACTACTCTTAAACTGAAAAAGTATTTCCTTACATCCTGCGAAGAAGTTTTCTTACGACTGGAAAGTTGTAAATAAGGGTTCAACGAAAATGGTTCTTAAGAAAAATGATACTTTTAGACTACAGGTTGCTAATTCATTTAGGTCACTTAGAGATGAATGTGACACTGGGGGCAGTAATTCTTCAGGAACCATAGAGTCAGATAGGTGTACTAGCGATCGTAAAAATGGAAGTGGGAAAAGCTCTCAGCTCAAGAGCCTAGGTAAGTCTCCCAATGTCGGAGTAACCCATCCTCCGGATAAGTCTCGTTCTTTGGTAATTGAAGGGGATTCACTATGCAGATATGTAGACAGGAAACTCAGGCATAGAGTTAGAGGAAAATATTTTTTCCCTGGAGCAGGTATGAAGAAGGTGGGTGAGTCAATAAATAGCTGGATTGAGAAAAAAGATGTTGTTTGTTTGATAGCTGGGGGAAATGACGTGCAGGATGGTAGAAGTGAAGAGCTGATTAGGTTGTATAGACAAGCCCTGGATAAGATTAGGAAAAGGGGTGCAGTTCCTGTGATGTGTGGTATTCTCCCTAGGCTTAGCCAAAGTTCAGAGTGGTGGTCTCGAGCTATAGGAGTAAATGCTAGGATGAAAGTCTTCTGTCGGGAGAATAATATAGGTTTTATAGACGGGTGGGATCACTTCACTAGTCGTAAGCATATGTATGCAAGGGATGGAGTGCATCTTTCTAATTCAGGTGTCTCGGTATTGGCTGGTATGATAGACAGAGAGGTAGGGGGGTTTTGTTAGACACAAATAATGAAATGATTAATACTTGTGCAGAGAAATTAGTCAGTAAGGGTTCAGTAAATAGTGGGTCAAATAACTGGGAGTCTAAGGATAAGAACCATTTGTTACATAGAACAAATATTAACAAAAAGAATAGCCACAAGAAGGGTGAAGCTAGAAAAAGTTTAAAAGTATATTATACAAATAGCCGTAGTTTAGGTAACAAGATAGAAGAACTGAGAGCCTTAGTATGTAGTGAGAGACCGGATATAATATGCATTAGTGAAAGTTGGATTAAATTAGAAAGCAAACACCTTAAAGCTGAGTACATAATTACAGGATATAAACTTTATAATGCTGATCGTAGTGCAGATAAAAGAGGGGGAGGGGTAATTATGTATATTAAAGATAGCCTCAGAAGCTGCATTAAGTCTGGAATTAAGACACATCTAAATTCAGAAACCTTATGGGTTGAAATTAAAAATAATATAGAAAGTCTAGTTGTAGGAGTAGTCTACAGACCACCTGATCTAGATAATGTAGAGTCGCAAGTTATATACGATGAAATTTCTAAAGTGAGCAGGTCAAATAGAGTTTGCATTGTAGGCGATTTTAATTTTAGACATATTAACTGGGAAACCATAACAGGTGATAGTAGCTCTAAGGAGTTTTTGGAAGTAGTAGAAGACAATTTCCTTTCTCAGCATGTACATGAAGCAACACGGGGGGTGAATACACTAGATTTAGTTCTTAGTAATAGAGAGAATATGGTTACAAATTTAGAAGTTGGTGAAAAATTGGGCAACAGTGACCATGATTCCATTAGATTTAACATAATTTTCAAGGAAACTATAAAGGAAAATAAGAATATTGTTCCAAACTTTAGAGCAGGAGATTTTGAGGGCTTAAAAACTAAATTATCTAATGAGGTATGGGAAGGGATTTCTGGGGTACAGATGTGGGTAGTTAATCCAGCAGGTCAGGTCGCAGGTAGCGGATTACCCCGAAATTTGGGTACCACATGCCAAGGATTATCACAAGATAAGATCAATACATTAAATTCTCTCACAGGAAAGAACAGCAGCCCGTCAGTTAATATAAATTTGGATGAGGAATATAACAATTTTGTCATGACTCTTAAGAATAGTCAGAGAGACTATATTCCCATGAAACATTGCAGATCAAGAAAAAATGACCCTAAATGGATGAACAATAGAATAAAGAATCTTATAGGTATTAAAAGAGGAATATACAGGAAACTAAAAAGAGGTGAAGAGCAGGTGAGGCAGCAATATATACAGTTAAACAGGGAAGTTAAAAAGATAGTTAGAGAGTCGAAAAGAAAATACGAAGTTCGAATAGCAGGAGAAGCTAAAGAAAATCCTAAAGGGTTTTATCAACATTATCAAACAAAATTTAAGGAAAAAGTCGGACCAATTGAAGTAGCCAATGGCCATATCACAGATGACGATAAAGTGATGTGTACATGTTTAAATGATTATTTCTTATCTGTATTTACAAATGAAAACTTGGAAAATATTCCGGAAGTAGAATCCATTTACAGAGACAGTCCCGATAATATACTTAGTTCAATAAATATTACGAGAGAGGAGGTAATAAAAGAAATAGATAAATTAAAAGCTCATAAATCTCCGGGACCTGATGGAATATATGCTAGAATATTAAAGGAATGCAAGGAAGAGCTTAGTTGTCCTCTAACTGCATTATTTAATAATTCAATAAAATTAGGATCGGTACCCATGGAGTGGAAATTGGCAGATGTGGTACCAATATTTAAAAAAGGAGAACGTGTTAAAAAGAATAATTATAGGCCGGTAAGTTTAACGTCAACAGTGGGTAAGATTCTAGAATCCATAATTGCAAATAAAATAAGGGCACATCTAGAATTACACAGACTGATAAAACTTTCACAACACGGGTTTCTTAAGGGTTTTTCGTGCCTTACAAACTTACTGTCTTTTTATTCAGAAGTTTACGAGGCAGTAGATTGTGGCAAAGAATATGATACAATATATCTAGATTTTAGCAAAGCTTTTGATAGAGTTCCTCACAAAAGATTAGTTAAAAAGCTGGAAGCTCATGGTATAGGAGGAGCTGTGCTCAGATGGATCAAACAATGGTTAAAAGACAGAAAACAGAGGGTTTGCATAAATGGAGAGAAATCAGAGTGGGGCTCGGTTACAAGCGGGGTACCACAAGGCTCGGTACTGGGTCCTCTATTATTCATCGTATATCTAAATGATCTGGATTCGGATATCAGTAGTAACCTAAGTAAATTCGCAGACGACACTAAAATAGGTAGAACTATAAATGGAAAAGAAGACATTCATGCTTTACAGGAAGATCTAAATAGATTATCTGAATGGTCGGACAAATGGCAAATGGAATTTAATGTTGAAAAATGTAAAGTAGTTAAAATGGGTACTATAAAAGACAATACTAGTTATAAGCTAAATAACCATGAAATCATGAGTTCTCAGTGTGAAAGGGATTTGGGAGTTCTTGTGAGTAGTAGTCTTAAGCCAAGAGAGCAATGCACAGCAGTCAGAAATAAAGCAAACAGAATTTTAGGATTTATCTCAAGAAGCGTCAGCAATAGGACGGAAAAAGTTATTTTGCAGCTCTATCTTGCATTAGTTAGGCCCCATTTAGATTATGCTGTGCAATTCTGGTCACCCTATTATAGAATGGAAATTGAATCCTTGGAGAGAGTGCAGCGAAGAATGACCAAGATGATACACAATATCAGAAATCTACCATATGAGGACAGATTAAAAAAACTTAATCTACATTCTCTAGAGAGGCGAAGAGTTAGGGGGGATATGATTGAAGTGTATAAATGGTTTAAAGGGATTAACAAGGGAGATATTAATAAAGTTTTAAAAATTCATGATCAAACCAGAACTCGTAATAATGGATTTAAGCTTGATAAATTTAGGTTCAGAAGGGAAATTGGTAAAAACTGGTTTGGTAATAGAGTAGCTGATGCATGGAACAAGCTTCCTAGTATGATAGTAAATGCCAATACCTTAGACACCTTCAAATGTAGATTAGATAGACATATGACAGAGGTAGGGTGGGTATGAATAGGTTAGTGCTTATTAGAAAAATCATAAAAAGAAAAACAGAATAAATAAGTAGAGTAGAATAGAATAGGTTAGACATGCTGAAAATACAATTAAAAAATGGAGCTGCCTCGTGTGTGCCAGTAGGCATGTTGCAGTGTCCTCTATACTTATGTTCTTATGTTCTTATGAAGCTTCAAACTATGACCTCTAGTTCTAGAGCCAGCCATATCAAAATATCGATCCCTATCCACTCTATCATAACTATGAAGGAATTTAAAGACTGTCACCATATCCCCCCTCACTCTTCTAGCTTCGAGTGATGGTAAGTCTAATTCCCTCAGCCTCTCATCATAACTGAGATTGCGTATTTCTGGCACCAGTTTCGTGGCATGTCTTTGAACTTTTTCAAGCTTAGCTATGTGCTTTTTCAAGTGATCACCTAATTGTGATTACCTAATGGTGTTTACGGGAAAGAGCCCAAAGCTCGTATCTTCCCGTCTCCTGATCGCTTCCATTTTATACTTAGTGATACTTATCATACCTGTCCTTAAAACTATGGATTGAGATAGCATTAACTACCTCCTCGCTTAGCCAATTCCAATTATCAACTACTCTTACACTGAAAAACTATTTCCTTACATCCTGCAAAGAAGTTTTCTTACGAAGCTTCAAACTATGACCTCTAGTTCTAGAGCCAGCCATATTAAAATATCGATCCCTATCCACTCTATCATAACCATGAAGGAATTTAAAGACTGTCACCATATCCCCCCTCACTCTTCTAGCTTCGAGTGATGGTAAGTCTAATTCCCTCAGCCTCTCATCATAACTGAGATTGCGTATTTCTGGCACCAGTTTCGTGGCATGTCTTTGAACTTTTTCAAGCTTAGCTATGTGCTTTTTCAAGTGCGGATTCCAAAAGGGGGCTGCATATTCGAGTTTTGGCCTCACATAGGTTACATAAATATTTCTGAACATTTCCTTGTCCATGTGCCTGAAGGCTACCCTTACATTTGATAAAAATGCATATGCTGCCCTTACTATGCCATTTATATGTATTTCTGGAGACAAATCTGCCAGTATGTTTACTCCTAGATCTCTCTCATTTTCTGTCTCTTGAAGTTGTACTCCAGCCACCGAGTAGTCAAGCTTGGGCCTTCTTGCACTTGTACCCATTCTCATTACCTTACATTTTGAAGTACTGAATTTCATTAGCCACTTTTCTGACCACTCATGCAGATTATTTAGATCCTCCTGAAGTTCTCTACCATTGTTCTCGTTTTTTACTTTCTTCACAATCTTTGCATCTGCAAACATATTCATGAATGAATTTACAGACTCTGGTAGGTCATTTACATATACAACAAAAGTGGCCCTAAAACTGAACCCTGTGGAACTCCACTACTAACTCTTCTCCATTCAGACACTGAGTGTCTTACTCTAACCCTCTGTTCCCTTCCTTCTAAGTAAGTTTTTATCCATTCCAAAACATTTCCACCTATTCTAGCCATTGATTGCAGCTTCCTAATAAGTCTCCCATGTGGAACAGTGTCAAACGCTTTCTGGAAGTCTAGGAATATGCAATCTGCCCAGCCCTCTCTTTCCTGTAAGATTTGGCTTACCTCATCATAAAATTCTAATAAGTTTGTTACTGTTGATCTACCTTCTCTGAAGCCATGTTGCCTCACTGACAAAAAGTTGAAGGATTCCAAGTGAAGAGAGATATGTTTCCTTAGTAGTTTCTCCATAACTTTGCAAACTATGCTGGTCAAGGAAACTGGTCTATAGTTCAGAGCCGTATCCCTCCTTCCCTTTTTGAAGATAGGTATCACATTTGCTTGTTTCCAGCATCTTGGAATCTCCCCCGACGCCAGTGTGTGTGTGTGATTACCTAATTGTGATTACCTAATTGTGTTTACGGGAAAGAGCCCAAAGCTCGCATCTTCCCGTCTCCTGATCGGTTCCATTTTAGACTTAGTGTGTGTGTGTGTGTGTGTGTGTGTGTGTGATTACCTAATTGTGATTACCTAATTGTGTTTACGGGAAAGAGCCCAAAGCTCGTATCTTCCCGTCTCCTGATCGGTTCCATTTTAGACTTAGTCATACTTATCGTACCTGTCCTTAAAACTATGGATTGAGATAGCATTAACTACCTCCTCTCTTAGCCAATTCCAATTATCAACTACTCTTAAACTGAAAAACTATTTCCTTACATCCTGCAAAGAAGTTTTCTTACGAAGCTTCAAACTATGACCTCTAGTTCTAGAGCCAGCCATATCGAAATATCGATCCCTATCCACTCTATCATAACCATGAAGGAATTTAAAGACTGTCACCATATCCCCCCTTACTCTTCTAGCTTCGAGTGATGGCAAGTCTAATTCCCTCAGCCTCTCATCATAACCGTGTGTGTGATTACCTAATTGTGATTACCTAATTGTGTTTACGGGAATGAGCCCAAAGCTCGTATCTTCCCGTCTCCTCATCGGTTCCATTTTTAGACTTAGTGATACTTATCGTACCTGTCCTTAAAACTATGGATTGAGATAGCATTAACTACCTCCTCGCTTAGCGAATTCCATTTATCAACTACTCTTACACTGAAAAAGTATTTCCTTACATCCTGCAAACAAGTTTTCTTACGAAGCTTCAAACTATGACCTCTAGTTCTAGAGCCAGCCATATCGAAATATCGATGTGTGTGATTACCTAATTGTGATTACCTAATTGTGTTTACGGGAAAGAGCCCAAAGCTCGTATCTTCCCGTCTCCTGATCGGTTCCATTTTTAGACTTAGTGATACTTATCATACCTGTCCTTAAAACTATGGATTGAGGTAGCATTAACTACCTCCTCGCTTAGCGAATTCCAATTATCAACTACTCTTACACTGAAAAAGTATTTCCTTACATCCTGCAAACAAGTTTTCTTCCGAAGCTTCAAACTATGACCTCTAGTTCTAGAGCCAGCCATATCGAAATATCGATCCCTATCCACTCTATCATAACCATGAAGGAATTTAAAGACTGTCACCACATGTGTGTGTGTGTGTGTGTGTGTGTGTGTGTGTGTGTGTGTGTGTGTGTGTGTGTGTGTGTGTGTGTGTGTGTGTGTGTGTCTGAGGGTGCGGACACTTGCCCCTAGGATGATTTACCCTAAGTTAACAGCCCTTAAATCGTGAAGCAAAAGAGGAAAATTGTCTCTTTATAAGAAAGTAAGTGAATTATATCATATAATTAATAACCAATGAATGAAAAGAAGATCGTTGCGAACAATTTATCGTTTCATACTCGGTTAGATTAAGTTAGGTTAAGGTGAACTGTAAGAATATCAAATTATATACACTACAAACAATGCATTTCCTTACATCATGCAAAAAAGTTTTCTTGCGAAGCTCCAAACTGGGACCTCTATTTCTAGAGCAACCCGTATCAATATATCGCACCTTGCCCACTATTTCCAAACCATCAAGGAAATTAAAAATCGCTACCGTATTCTCACTCTTCTCTTAAGATTCGAGTGATGGCAATTCTAACTCCCTCAGCCTTGCTTCATATTTGAGATCTCTTATTAATGTTATAATCTTCGTAGCATGTCTTTGAACTTTCCCTAATATATTCACATGCTTTTCAAGTGCGGATTCCAGACAGACACTGCAGCTGTAACCTTTGATCTCAGATTAGAAACGTATCTATTTCTGACGATTTCGTTGTTCAAATGCCTAAATGGCACCCTTGTATTTGCTAAGAAAACATATCATATCTTTACCATACCATTTACATGCATATCCAAAGACATATTTGCAAATACATTTACCGCTGGTATCTTTCCTTTTCAAGAATTTTCAAGTTTCCCTTCTGCTAATGAATACCCAAACATGCACATTTGCAAACTCTAATTTCTTTAGATTTTGAAGTATTGAATATTATTTGCCACTTGTCTGACACCTCATGCAGACTATTCAGGTCTGTTTAAAGATTTTCCAACATTTTTTCAATCTCTTCACGTTCTTTGCATCATCTGCGAACATACTTAACAATGCATGTACAAACTCAACAATGCAATACTTATACATATATTATTATGTTTCAGAACGAACACATAATATATGTATGAGTTCGAACGAACTTTAGTCTCGTATCGCTCTTTCTTCAACTCGACTCCAGTTTACGGAGAGTATCTTAGTGCGGCACCCAAAATATAATTAAATTTAATGCCTCTAAGGCACGGTTTTATTGCTATCAGTTTATCTTCTTCTCCTCCTGATAACCCTATTGCCTTCGAAACTACCTTCTTAATTTTTTTTTAACATGTTAGGAATCCAGATAGCTTTTAACTTGTCTTGGAGGAGTCACATATTCCAGATTTCTAAATCTGCATCCAAAATATTGGGGGTTCTGTTTCGTTTTCGTCATTACTTTTCCTCTTTTCAGTTACTTAAAATTTATAATGATGGTCTTATCCATCCCTGCTTAGAATACTGCGCGCACGTCTTGGGTTCTTCTTCTTATACTTATCTCCTAGATAGGGTGGAATCTAAGGCTGTCAGACTCATCAGCGGCCCTTCTTTAACTTCCAATATGAATTCACTTTATTTTCGCTTTGATATCTTTTACCGTTACTATTTCCATCGCTGCTCTGATGAGTTGGCGAGTTACAGCCTTCCTCCGCTACCGAGGCCGTGTAACACACGCCAAGCGGCTTCGTCTCACAGGTACTGTGTGGAGATGTGTAGTTCTCAGATTGGTCGGTGCAGTGACTGCTTCTTCCCATCCACCTCCAGAATGTAGAACTCTCTTCCTGCTTATGTCTTTCCTAATTCCTTTAACCTGTCTTCCAAAAGCAAATCGATCGTCATCCCAAGGCCGATGGATCTTGTCATATCTTTAGGTCTTCATTACTTCGACTATTCTTTCAGTTTGTCCTTTTCCTATTGTGTATCATTCTGTTATTTCTGCCGCCTTGTCTTTAAGCAGCTGTTTTTTTTCTTCATCCGAATATTTTCTTGGTGCCAGGGCCTGATGAGGGCAATTTTCTGGCCTGTTCTGGTGTCACAGTCGTAAGAGAAAAAAAAATCTTTTTATCGCGTTTGCAATGCTTTAGCGTATAATACTTGATATGACTGGTCAAATTGATTTAGGCTATTGTTATAATTCACAGAAGAAATAATCACGTAATAACTATAGAGCAATTAAAATACAGGTATACAGATTTTAGGGATAAGGTTATATTTTCGATTTCAAATATAGTTTTTCTACATCGGTCGTGACCAAATGGCCGAATGGGTATGCCGTTGGACGGCCAATCCAAGAGGATTTCCTTGCGTGGGTTCGAATCCCGTCCTCGTTGGCGCATTGATTCTTGTAGCAAACTTAAATTTATGGCATCGATTTTCATTTTTTTTTCATACAAAAATGTACTTATGCACTAGAATAATACTTAACTGAATTATTGCAACTGTGATTACTGTCTTGAATATATTTCAAGACAGTTTATTTCTACGTACATTATGTAAGTGTTAGTTTGCATATAGTTTCGTTTATTGTAACGTAAGTGCATAAATGTATACTTTTAGACTTCGCATGTATACTTATTAAGTTCTATCATGTATACACGTATATTCGTATGTATAATGTGTAGTTTATTAGGGAGGCTGGCCGTAGAAGACATGGAGAAAGGAATGTAGGTCACTAATGGATTTTAGCCATTAACCCTTCACCTCCTTGATAACGCCTCGTTGAACAAAGAACTGTTGTAAGCAAGTCATAAGTCAACTTAGTCCTAGTACCAAGGACCCCGACAAACTAGAGGAGTTTGTGGGACTTTCTTATAAAGTTAGTTGCCGTCGTGAGATGCTACGAGGCACTCATTTATACTGTGTTTGTTGACAGTACTTATAAGTTTATTCTTAGTGGTACTCGTGAGATGATACGAGACACTCATGTTTACTGTGTTCATTGACAGTACTTATAAGTTAAATTTCTGTTGTTCTCGTGGGGCATTACGAGACACTCAAGTAGAAGGACGTGATAGAGATCTGTGGATCAGAAGATACGTTTTTGATTCGGAGTCCCGTGATTGCTGACGACATCAGGGTTGTCCGGACAGATGAGTACAGATTCATTGTATTTCTAACAATATTTATAACTACGTGTGAGGGACAGAATGAGCTCATTTAATTGAACACTCGTAGGTAGAATGTATGTTAGAAAATGTATTATTCTGTATGAGGAAGTTTGAATTTAAGGTGAGGAGAGTTTATTTAAATATTCACATATCAGCAGTTCATAAACCCCCATATAAAATATTTGCATGTATGTTTATGCATGTAATATTAATTATATTTTATTGGTAGAGGATTTAATTTTGAGATCGTGGTAGGCCTCTACTGAAGCCGTATCAGGATTTCCGAATTTAGGGGGTTATAAGATCGAAGGGTAAATAACACACAGGAAATCCTCCACAGCTTTTGGTCCTTCGAACCGGATGAGAATTGGTGTGGTAATGGTGAAAATAGTGTACATTTTAGATAAGCTCCCACCTTGTAAGAAGTTAGTGAAAAACTCTACGGTTAAAATCGTCCACATTTCAGCGAAAACAGGGAGGAGCATTGCATGTATTTGCATGAATATTGTAAATATAACTTTGAAATTTAAGTGGTTGTTGAAATAAATAAGAGAATCCCTTTCCCACGTGGATAAAGCGTTTCTCTATCTGTGGAAACGAAATATACTTACGTAGTTGAGCGTCCATTAAGTAATTTGGATATTAGTACCCAATTTCGGCTGGGTGAACAGTGGTTTTTAGGGATTTGTGTGTTTACATATTTCCCATTTAACGATGTCTAGAATGTTGTATTGATTCCTTTGTTTATGTAAATAAACAGAAGGTAGTGACCCACCTACTGCTAGGTGCACAGTGTCATTTATTTGAGGAACAGTGTGGTTTGCATTACACTTTCCATTTACTGTTACTGACTTAACAGTGTCGTTTAATTGATGAAAAGTGTGTTTTACACTTTGAGGATTGGCGTCATAATTGACGGAATTAAATAACTGTATGTTATTATCTTAAGATTTGGAAGATTGTCCTTTGATACTCTTTAGAGTGATTGTTCGTTGCATTGTGGATGCATAAAGAAGATCGTGGATTCTTTGATGATAAAATTGCATCAACTATTTGTTTGTTGTTTTATGTTCTATTTGCTTTCTCAATATGTCGGTTAAACCTGAGGCATTAAAACGCCTTCGGGAATTGGTTCAACGTGATTGTGTTCAGTGTCAAACAGAACTTGCCAAAGATGATGAGACACTTGTTGTTAATTATTTAGAAAGATGTCATCTTACGCTAACAGAAAGATTCGGAAGATATGATAGGAAATATGAGGAATATGTCGAGAATAAGCCCCTTAAAAGGGATTCAGAAGAGGAGGATACAGAACATGACAATCTAGCTGAAACAGTAAATGATATTAGCTTAGCTGTCCTAGAACGGATTCGTAAGTTAGGAACTATGAAGAGTACTCGAGCTCCTAGTTCCGAGAGTTCAAGCCTCCCCAGTGGGCAACCCTCACCTAAATTTCCTGAAGTAAAGTTACCACAATTCTCTGGAAACTATGATGAATGGAACGAGTTTTGGGATACGTTTGATAGTTTAGTACATAGTACTTCTATGGCAACTATGACAAAGTTTACCATCTTGAGAAATGCCCTTAAAGGAGATGCAAAGGACACCATAAAGGGATATCCTGTTGCATAAACATACATGCAAATATTTTATATGGGGGTTTATGAACTGCTGATATGTGAATATTTAAATAAACTCTCCTCACCTTAAATTAAAACTTCCTCATACAGAATAATACATTTTCTAACATACATTCTACCTACGAGTGTTTAATTAAATGAGCTCATTCTGTCCCTCACACGTAGTTATAAATATTGTTAGAAATACAATGTATCTGTACTCATCTGTCCGGACAACCCTGATGTCGTCAGCAATCACGGGACTCCGAATCAAAAACGTATCTTCTGATCCACGTATCTCTATCACGTTTTTTACTTGAGTGTCTCGTAACGTCTCACGAGTACCACTAATAATAAACTTATAAGTACTGTCAACAAACACAGTAAGAATGAGTGCCTCGTAGCATCTCACGACGGCAACTAACTATTTGTAAGAAAGTCCCACAAACTCCTCTAGTTTGTCGGGGTCCTTGGTACTAGGACTAAGTTGACTTATGACTTGCTTACAACAGTTCTTTGTTCAACGAGGCGTTATCAAGGAGGTGAAGGGTTAATGGCTAAAATCCATTAGTGACCTACATTCCTTTCTCCACGTCTTCTACGGCCAGCCTCCCTAATAAACTACACATTATACATACGAATATACGTGTATACATGATAGAACTTAATAAGTATACATGCGAAGTCTAAAAGTATACATTTATGCACTTACGTTACAATAAACGAAACTATATGCAAACTAACACTTACATAATGTACGTAGAAATAAACTGTCTTGAAATATATTCAAGACATCCTGGGCCCCTCCAAAAAGGAAAAAATGGAGGGTCTCCCCATCAGTACTACAATTTATCATCAATGATTAAGCGTGCCCACAATTCTTTAACCCTTTGGGCAGCTTGACGTTCAGATCTTTCATAATTTGATGATTCCTCTTCGTATACTTCTGACAACAGATATTCCCATGAGAGCTTTTCAGACCAAGCTCTCTGAATAAGAAATTTTCCTCTTCTTAGTAAGGATGATATTAGACCTAAGGGGTCCAAAAGTATACCCACCAGTGACAGAAGTTTAAGTTTGGTCAACACATCTTCTCTAGCCTTCAGACTTTTCAAAGACAACTTGTCTGTATTAACATTCCAGATTAAACTAAAGATTGATACTTTAGGAGATCTAGAATTTTCAGAAAGGCGCTGATCCAGTACCCTTTGAAGTCTTGCATTGGAATTTAGTGCTTGCAGTGATATTTTGGTCTTTTCCCACTCTACATCTGCAGTATTGCATATATCATACTGTTTCTCTTCACTGGTACAAGCATCCAACAAATTACCCACATGAACATTCTCCAATATTTCCTCCAACTGTTCTATTAGAGACTTCATTTGTCCAAAGGCACTCTGAAAATTGTGTAGGAGAGGAGTGTGGATAAGCTTCAAGGGAACAGAATCTGTAAAACTTCTAAGTGTAGTTTTATCTTCGTAATGCACTTCTTGCTTTACTCCAATACTCTCTGGCTCCCACAACTTATTAACAGGCTCTATGGCCTTCTCAATCAACAGCTTATTAACAGGCTCTATGGCCTCTTCAATCAACAACTTATTAACAGGCTCTATGGCCTCTTCACTCAACAACTTATTAACAGGCTCTATGGCCTCTTCACTCAACAACTTATTAACTGGCCTTTTGGCCCCATCAATCAACTCTTGAGTAGCTGTAGGAAAAACCTGTGTTCCTACTCGCATAACAATATGCCTCTGCACATTACTGGGTTCATGTTGAGTATCACAAGGAATATGGCCATACAACATGACACCACCCGGTGTTTCCATCAAAGTATAGACATCCCACTTGTCAATACCACTAACAAACTGACTAAAATGTAAGGCACCAATAACAATGCCAATGTTATCAAGTACATCACTATCAATATCTTCATCGGCCAACTTGTGACCATTTGACTTTAACACATTTGCAGCCTTTGCTAGTCCTGGAGTGTGGATGCTAATTACCATGTCATCAACTACGAGTAATTTAACTCTGGCTCTTCTTTTCCCCAATTTGATAACTACATTTACAACAGGGAAACTTCCTTTCTTCGTCTCAGAACGAAATGCATCAATACCAAGAGACATTTCATCTACTGGGCTTAATTTAAGCCTTTCAGCTAATTCCCTAGTTATAAAGGAACACTGGGAACCTGTATCAAAGAATAACCTAGTATTTACCCAAAGATTTCCCTTTGAGCTGCTTATTTTTCCACTTGCAGTAGGCAGAGCACATGAAGGTAAACTCGGCTTCACCATTTGCCTCTGTACTGCCTTTATAGTCATCACACCAACATGTTTCTTGTCCTTTTCGGAGTCAGAATGTTCTTGCTCGTTGTTTGACTCATCTAAATTTGAACCATTTCCTGACTGTTCATTCAGAAATGTAGGTTCTTCAAACCTTCTACGAAATTTTGATTCTTGTTCATAACACAAGGCTGCATGATGACCATTTTTCTTACACTTCTTACACTTTAACTGAGTGTAACATTCATTTGCATAATGCCCTGACTGAGTACATCTCAGACATTTGTTATTGTTTCTCAATTTGTCTCTGCGTTCATTTATGCTTACTACTTTATTACACTGTTCAGACTTATGACCTTGCCAACCACAGAATACACATTCTGTTTTACTATTTACTACATTTGCAGTAGCACCATAACTACCCACAATCTTTTTATAGGACTGGGTCTCATCTCTCTGGGAGGTTTGGGTCTCTCCCTTTGTGTTACCTTTTGTATTGTTGCCCTCTATATGATATACATATTTTCCCAGTTCCTTCAAGAGGGTTTCATATGTAGGATATTTTGTGTCTATTTTCATGCTAATCCAGTTCTCAACATCTTCTGGCAATTTCATCATCACGAGTTCTGAAAACACCCAATCAGTGTTCTCCATGTCTTTATAATTTTTCAGACTTCGAGTAATGGCTTCTACTTCCTGCTTGAACTTAAAAAGTGATGAATAATTAGAAGAGGGAGTTGGTATTTTTACCAATTTCCTCATTAAATTTCGTACAATCCTGTCCTTGCTGGCATAAATAGCTTGCAGCTGTTGAATGCATTCATCATAACTCTCACTAGCAACAGGATATCCCTTTATGGTGTCTTTTGCATCTCCTTTAAGGGCATTTCTCAAGATGGTAAACTTTGTCATAGTTGGCATAGAAGTATTATGTATTAAACTATCAAACGTATCCCAAAACTCGTTCCATTCATCATAGTTTCCAGAGAACTGTGGTAATTTTACTTCAGAAAATTTGGGTGTGGGTTGCCCACTGGGAAGGCTTGAACTCTCGGAACTAGGAGCTCGAGTACTCTTCATAGTTCCTAACTTACGAATCCGTTCTAGGACAGCTAAGCTAATATTATTTACTGTTTCAGCTAGATTGTCATGTTCTGTATCCTCCTCTTCAGAATCCCTTTTAAGGGGCTTATTCTCGACATATTCTTCATATTTCCTATCATATCTTCCGAATCTTTCTGTTAGCGTATGGTGACATCTTTCTAAATAATTAACAACAAGTGTCTCATCATCTTTGGCAAGTTCTGTTTGACACTGAACACAATCACGTTGAACCAATTCCCGAAGGCGTTTTAATGCCTCAGGTTTAACCGACATATTGAGAAAGCAAATAGAACATAAAACAACAAACAAATAGTTTATGCAATTTTATCATCAAAGAATCCACGATCTTCTTTATGCATCCACAATGCAACAAACAATCACTCTGTAAAGAGTATCAAAGGACAATCTTCCAAATCTCAAGATAATAACATACAGTTATTTAATTCCGTCAATTATGACGCCAATCCTCAAAGTGTAAAACACACTTTTCATCAGTTAAACGACACTGTTAAGTCAGTAACAGTAAATGGAAAGTGTAATGCAAACCACACTGTTCCTCAAACGACACTGTGCACCTAGCAGTAGGTGGGTCACTACCTTCTGTTTATTTATGTAAACAAAGGAATCAATACGACATTCTAGATATCGTTAAATGGGAAATATGTAAGCACACAAATCCCTAAAAACCACTGTTCACCCAGCCGAAATTGGGTACTAATATCCAAATTACTTAATGGACGCTCAACAACGAAAGTATATTTCGTTTCCACAGATAGAGAAACGCTTTATCCACGTGGGAAATGACTTCTCTTATTTATTTCAACAACCACTTAAATTTCAGTTATATTTGCAATATTCATGCAAATACATGCAATGCTCCTCCCTGTTTTCGCTGAAATGTGGACGATTTTAACCGTAGAGTTTTACACTAACTTCTTACAAGGTGGGAGTTTATCTAAAATGTACACTATTTTCACCATTACCACACCAATTCTCATCCGGTTCGAAGGACCAAAAGCTGTGGAGGATTTCCTGTGTGTTATTACCCTTCGATCTTATAACCCCCTAAATTCGGAAATCCTGACACGGCTTCAGTAGAGGCCTACCACGATCTCAAAATTAAATCCTCTACCAATAAAATATAATTAATATTACATGCATAAACATACATGCAAATATTTTATATGGGGGTTTATGAACTGCTGATATGTGAATATTTAAATAAACTCTCCTCACCTTAAATTAAAACTTCCTCATACAGAATAATACATTTTCTAACATACATTCTACCTACGAGTGTTTAATTAAATGAGCTCATTCTGTCCCTCACACGTAGTTATAAATATTGTTAGAAATACAATGTATCTGTACTCATCTGTCCGGACAACCCTGATGTCGTCAGCAATCACGGGACTCCGAATCAAAAACGTATCTTCTGATCCACGTATCTCTATCACGTTTTTTACTTGAGTGTCTCGTAACGTCTCACGAGTACCACTAATAATAAACTTATAAGTACTGTCAACAAACACAGTAAGAATGAGTGCCTCGTAGCATCTCACGACGGCAACTAACTATTTGTAAGAAAGTCCCACAAACTCCTCTAGTTTGTCGGGGTCCTTGGTACTAGGACTAAGTTGACTTATGACTTGCTTACAACAGTTCTTTGTTCAACGAGGCGTTATCAAGGAGGTGAAGGGTTAATGGCTAAAATCCATTAGTGACCTACATTCCTTTCTCCACGTCTTCTACGGCCAGCCTCCCTAATAAACTACACATTATACATACGAATATACGTGTATACATGATAGAACTTAATAAGTATACATGCGAAGTCTAAAAGTATACATTTATGCACTTACGTTACAATAAACGAAACTATATGCAAACTAACACTTACATAATGTACGTAGAAATAAACTGTCTTGAAATATATTCAAGACAAATGCAGTAGTAAGCTATGTATCTATAATAATACTCCAGATTTTTGTTGTGTAATAATAATAATAATAATAATAATAATAATAATAATAATAATAATAATAATAATAATAATAATAATAATAATAATAATAATAATAATAATAGTAATAATAATAATAATAATAGTAATAATAATAATAATAATAATAATAATAATAATAATAATAATAATAATAATAATAATAATAATAATAATAATAATAATAATAATAATAATAATAATAATAATAATTGCAGGCAAAAGTTCGATTAACTTAATTATATACAGTAGTTATTCATAAAAGTTTCGTTTTCTATGTAATTGCAAGGTACGTTTTCTATGTTAACAATTGACGTATATATATATATATATATATATATATATATATATATATATATATATATATATATATATATATATATATATATATATATATATATATATATATATATATATATATATATATATATATATATATATTTTTTTTTTTTTTTTTTTTTTTTTTTTTTTTTTTACAAAAGTTACTATGCATTATTTTTTTCCTCTTTTTCACAAAGTTTAATGTACAGTAATGTTTATTTTTTTCACAGTAGTTACTGTACAGGAATTTTATTTATTATTTTTATTATTTTTAGAGAAGTTACTGTACAATATATTTTTTTTTATTCACAAAAGTTATTTGCCTGGCAAAATTCATTTGCGGAAAAAAGATCACTTTGTAGCGTCCATGGAAAAAAGATTAAATATTACCGTACAGGAACTTTTGTGTCAAAAATTATTTTAAACATTGGTGCACAGTAACTGTTGTGATAAAGAAAAAGAAATAAAAACATTACTCAAATGTATTTCTTGCTAAAGAAAAAGAAATAAAAACATTACTCAAATGTATTCCTTGCTTATTCATTGTTTACAGATATAGTTAATTGCTTGATTAACTGTTTACCTGCTTTAGTTATTGTTTACCTGGTTAAACAAATTGGTCCTTTATGTATCTGATAATATGAATTACTTGTTTATTTATTGTTTACCTGGCAAAGGGAATTGCTTACTTATTCATTGTTTATCTTATTACGTACTTGCTTATTGATTTGGCACATTGTTTGCATATTTATTTCTTATCCGATTAAGCAAATTATCGTTTTGCGTGAAGATTTGTCGTTATTTGTGTGGTAGTGAAAAATGAAGTGATTGTTCATAGTTTAAGTAATTAAAAGATATCCCAGTGGGCCTGTCCGGGATTTGAACCCGGGACCTCTCGCACCCTAAGCGAGAATCATACCCCTAGACCAACAGGCCTGTTATGTAGCGAAAAAATCCTTCAAAATTTTAATTCATAATTTAGTTTTTCATATAGTTTTCATTTCATTTTTAATTTGATAATAATATCCTTGTTTTCAAAAAGAAAAAATTTCTTTATTCATACTTTATGAATTCGTTAATCAGATGTTCATAAAGCTCTGGAGCCTGGTGATGTATCCTCTTATGTACTTAAGAAATGTACTAAATCAGTATCTGTAAACGCTATGCATCTATTCGAAATGTCGCTGGAATCTAAGGAGATTCCAAGATCTGGAACACAAGCGAAAGTGGTACATATCATCAAAAAGGAAACAAAAGACAGAGGTCTAAAACTATAAGCCTGTTTCATTGAGTAGCGATGCTTGTAAGGTCATGGAGAAAATACTGCGAAACCTTCAGGGTTTTTTTTTTATTTTTTTTTTCCAGCGAGAAAGCTTACTAACAAGCTTACTAGAAATTTACAGAGTCAAGCCTATTCTTACCAGACATAGAGTGCTGTACAAATTGCATATTCTTAGATTTTCAGGAGGCATTCGATACAGTCCCGCATGGGAGACTTATTAAGATGCTGTAAGTTAATGGCAAGATGAGATGGAATCGTTCTGGAGTGGATAAAAACTCGTTTAGAAGAAAGGTGGCAGAGGGTCAGAGTAAGACACTCAGTTTGACTGGAGAAAAACAAAACTTATAATAATTATTATAAATAAACAAGATTGTATAAAATTACTTTTTCCAAACTTGAATAATGCATATATATATATATATATAAAGTGGGAAAAACATTTACGCCCGTCTGCCGTGACCAGGATTCGAACCTGGGTTATTGCGGCCACAACGCAATGTACTAACCACTATACGATCACGGCCACCGAGATGTTGAGCGGAGGAAGAATATGTTTGACGTCATAGATCCGTTGTCGGTCGAAAAGACGAGAAGACATTTCGATTGTGAATTATTTAAACATTGTTAGTTTAGATTTTATTATTTCGTTGTATTTACAATTGGTAAATTATTATATTAGCAGGAATAACACATCCTCTTAATAATAATTAAGAATTTACAATTATTATTATTATTATTATTATTATTATTATTATTATTATTATTATTATTATTATTATTATTATTATTATTATAATACATCAAATTCAATTCAAAAAATTTATTGACATAATAGGTAATTACATCAAATGGAGCTTGTTAGCAAACTAACAACTA
>JAXCGZ010021230.1:0-2500 GCA_037179515.1 Halocaridina rubra | reverse complement strand
TCTTTTCAACACCCCCCCCCCCTGCATATTGACCCCCCCCCATCCTCATCATCTCTCAATCTCAAGTACTCTGTCTTCTTCCTGCTGATTTCCAGACCTCAATCCTCCATCACTCTTCTCCACTCCTCAAGCTTCTCCTCCACTCGTTATCTGTACTGGCCATATTTTGGTTTTGGCAAAATTTTTATGGCCGAATGCCTTTCCTGCCGCCAACCCTCCCCACCTACCCGGGCTTGGGACCGGCACCAAGTTGAGGCTGGCTTGCCCCCTCAGTGGCTGGGTTATATATATATATATATATATATATATATATATATATATATATATATATATATATATATATATATATATATATATATATATATATATATATATATATATATATATATATATATATATTGTTTTCTTTTTTTGATGTCGGCTACCCCCCAATGAAAGGGGGAAACAGCCAAGGTAGATAGATATAATATATATATATATATATATATATATATATATATATATATATATATATATATATATATATATATATATGGGATATTATTAAAAGACTATAATCCTCTGTACTTTGACTGTTTTTTCTGTGTGTCGTTTTCCTTTGTGTGATATTACCTCATCTCTGCCTTATCCTTAACCTTTTTATTTTCCTTCGTCTTGGTGTTTTCTTGTGCCCGGGCCTTTATTGATTAGGGCAGTTTTTGCCTGTCCCAGTTTCACACTCATAAAAAGAAGTTTTGATAATGGATGACGAAGAATAAGTAATGATGTCAAATATTTCATTCCTAAAGTCACTTCTCTTATCTGGTATATATAACAAATTATACCCTAAGCATGACAATATCATTATCTGGATAATAAAGTACAAGATAAAAAATTTTCAACTCAGCTTCTATTTGTCACACAAAGCTAGCTCAAACTGTGCTTTGTGCACACTTAATAAAAGTACAATGTCTAACTACCATATATGTATACATATGGGCATATTATGTCGGTTAATATTTACCTTTATAAAATAAAGTCTCTTGACATATATTCAATACAATGATGATGATGATAATGATGTCTCAGGTATATAAAGAAGTAGATACTCTAAAAAGAAAACAAAATCCCGAACTATTAGATGATGCATAATATATGATACACTAAGTATTCGCATACTGAAAAAAATAAGAATAGTTTCCTTTGATTGCATAGTTCTAGGTAAATTAACGTTATAAGTTAGAGTCTCAAGTGGGATTTAACTTAAACCTGGAGGTACTGAGGCTGGACAAACTTTTAGAAACATTAAAGTATGGCGTATACTATAATATAAAACTATTTATCTGAAAAATTTTGATACAAGTATTTTCGTGACCCCTCAACAGCTTCTTTCGTCTGGAGACCATTAACAAGAAATTCTGGGATTTCAGTCCATACTTCAGTAAGTATCACTAAGTATAAAATGGAACCGATCAGGAGACGGGAAGATACGAGCTTTGGGCTCTTTCCCGTAAGCACAATTAGGTAATCACAATTAGGTAATCACTCAAGATTATATGCCGGAACTCTAGAACTTGGGATAAATATCACTCTCAGCCGCAATAGTGCAGTGGCTAGAGCACTCGACCCCAGAAGTTAAAAACTGGTTTTCGATCCCGCCGCGAGACGCTAAGAAAGTCATCCAGCCTTAAATCACCAAGCTCCAGCCTGTCTGTGTCCACCCCTATTCGATTGGGGATTAATGGTGATCTATAAAACATGCCCAAAGGTGAATTCTGCGGGATTTTTATTCCATACAGCATTTAAACTGTAGTGGAATAGTGTATTTTCTTTCTTTATTTGGAGTGTTGTAGCTGTATGATATATGTCTTCTTTATTTATATATTAATGTATTTATTAATTGATATATATATTTTCACTTTATTTATTAATAATTTTGTTGTTGTTGTAAAGTGATCCCTTAATTTTGCTTCTTGTTGTCATAACGAACTGTACATTGTTTTGGTTTTCTGTTTTATGGTAACACTGACTCTGTATTGCCGCCTTTTTCGTCTAGTGTGTGATATTTTTGGTCTGTTCATTTTCGATACATAAAAATTGCTTCATAATTATTACTGTGGCCTATTTTCTTACCTTAAATGATATTGTGGTAATCTTGATATCTTGTCAGACTGAACTATAAAGGGGTGACCACCGGAGTGACCAGATAGTGACAAGCTATAGGAGTGACAAGATAGGAGTGACAAGATATTTGTGATTGACAAGATAGGCCTAAGTGACAAAAATTTCTTCAGCATCATACCGGTAGGCAAGGCCTAGGTTTCTTTCAGTATTTGTACTCCAAGATAAGCTGTCATAAACAATGCCCGATTCTGATGATGATCAGTCTAGTGCTGTCAGGCACATAGCAGTGAAAGCCCCCGCATTCATGAGCACCTGCGTTTCAGGGTGGTTTTCTATTCTTGAAGCCCAATTTGGCTTAGCTAATGTGAAATCCAGTGAAACAAAATTTTTCCATGTG
>JAXCGZ010021229.1:52500-62500 GCA_037179515.1 Halocaridina rubra | reverse complement strand
TTACAAGTGGAGGTGCTGACAATGTATTGAGAATTTATGTTAATGTATTTAGTGTGCTTCTCTGGGCAATAAGGTCAATTTCATGAAATTTTCAGGGCAGAAAAAGCTGTAAAAATTTAGTGTGAAAGGATGTAGATAGTGTCCTGAATCTGTGAGGTCTTCTAATAAGTATGTGGAAAATGAGAGAGAGAGAGAGAGAGGAGAGAGAGAGAGAGAGAGAGAGAGAGAGAGAGAGAGAGAGAGAGAGAGAGAGAGAGAGAGAGAGAGAGAGAGAGAGAGAGAGAGAGAGAGAGAGAGAGAGAGAGAGAGAGAGAGAGAGAGAGAGAGAGAGAGATGCCGTAAGTCAAAATCCTTTAAAAACTTAAACCTCTCCTCAAAATTTTTGATTTTTCAGTTCCTTAAACTTTCACCTTTTTGCCCAGTCTAGTCTGTATCCACCCTCATTCGCATGGGAATTAATGGCGACAATTAAATAGCAAAGAAGGAATATTCCGGTTTTACGTCACGACTCCCTTTTCTACAAGGGCTAGGACGTTGCCTTCTTACGAAGGACTTGTTTTGGCAGATGCAATCGTTACCCTGAGTGCATGCCCTTGCTAACATCAGACGTGACGGGTGCGAACCGTCGACCTAACGCCTCAGAGTCGCGGACGCTACCGCTTGAGCCACGGTGACTACAAATAGCAAACAAAGTATAAGTCCTTAAGATTCCTGACTAAATAGCTTTTTTTTTATTCTATTCCACTTAAGTTCCTGACTAAAGAGTTCTTATTTCTCCTTGTTCCGGTTTTTACGTCACGGACTCCCTTTTCTACCAAGGGCTAGGATCGGTTGCCTTCTTACGAAGGACTTGTTTTGGCAGATGTAATCGTTACCCTGAGTGCATGCCCTTGCTAGCCTCAGACCATGACAAGGCGCGAACCCTCGACCTGACGCCTCAGAGTCGCGGCCGCTACCGCTTGAGCCACGGTGACTACAAATAGCAAACAAAGAATATGTCCTTAATATTCCTGACTAAATAACTTTTTTTTTTTAATTCTATTCCACTTAAGTTCCTGACTAAAGAGTTCTTATTTCTCCTTGTTCCGGGTTTTACGTCACGGACTCCCTTTTTCTTCCAAGGGCTATGGCTGGTTGCCTTCTTACGAAGGACTTGTTTTGGCAGATGTAATCGTTACCCTGAATGCATGCCCTTGCTAGCCTCAGACCGTGACGGGGCGCGAACCCTCGACCTGACGCCTCAGAGTCGCGGACGCTACCGCTTGAGCCACGGTGACTACAAATAGCAAACAAAGAATATGTCCTTAATATTCCTGACTAAATAACTTTTTTTTAACCTATTCCACTTAAATTCCTGACTAAATAGTTCTTATATCCTCTATACCACTTAAATTCCTGAATTGAAAAAAAAAATCAAAGAAGAATGTTCCAGATAGTGGCATCGAGTACAGTGAATTCCAACAATGGAACTGGGAATGTTTTCTACAAAGGCAATTCCCAGTTTAAAGGGATATTTATATTCCCGTTTCTCGATCCGGAAAATTTGGAATCTGCTCGCCGGTGAAACTTAAATGCAATTACGCGAAAACTTATCGTCCGTTTCAAGAAGACAAGCTATTGAATTTTTTTTTCTTTTGCAAAGGATTCTGTTGCATGCTGCGCTGAATACTTCGAGGAAAAAAATCCACTTATATACTGTAGTAAACTAATAGTTACTTTTAGAGTCTTCTTTATTTTGGTTTTGTGTCGTTGTTAATACTAGTTAAGGGAGTGGATGGAGACAGATTCAAGCTAGTGAATTAAGACTGGATGTTCTTCCTAACGACCCACGGTGGGACCGAGCGAGGGTTTGTCGCTTCTTGACTCAAGAGCGTTGCCACTACAATACCGCGGCTCCTACTGAACAACTATATATATATATATATATATATATATATATATATATATATATATATATATATATATATTATATATATATATATATATATATATATATATATATATATATATATATATATATATATATATATATATATATATATATATATATATATATATATATATATATATAAGGTATTTTGCTGCTATTGCACCACTATTACATCTAACTTTTCTAATCTACTTAAGTAGGTCTCGATATTCTAAGATTTATTATTTTGAACGAATCTAAAATACAAAATAATCGTAAATTACTCCATTAGAATAGTTTAAGTTAGGTTAGATTAGAAATAATTTTCGCAGGTTTTGTATGTCAGATTCGTTCAAACACATCAATATCCAAAGAAGAGATACGTAAAATTGTATATGTTTACCATATATATAGACAGACAGGTAGACAGACAGATAGACAGATAGATATTTCCATAAATCAGATGACGCATTTATCATCAGACCAACCAATAAACGGAAAAAGTGGGCGTGGTCCTGCAGAACATAAACAAATACTGTAACTTTCAAATTCTGTTGAAATGTCGCCCTATTAAAGTATTGTAAGCTACTGGTTTAAAAAAAAACACTAACCTTAAAATCCCATGCAAAATTTGTTATGAGTCAGTGAAGCTAGCTAGGCTATTCAGTCTTGGAAACAGCTACTGTAGTGTGTATAATTTTCACTTTGCACTATAATCTATTATCATTTTGGTGTTAAATAAATAAAAGCTTCATTGAAAAAATATAACACATTATGCATACTTTCTCAGTCATTAGCTTCATCATCTGAGGCAAAGAATATGCAAAGCACTACCTGAGTGTCACTGTTTACATTGTTGTCATATGGATCCCAGTCCGAATCTGATGATTTGGCTCCTGCTTCGTCATTAGTGTCGAAAAGTAATATCATCTTCCTACATTCTATTGCAATATATATTACACATTACAGTAATCTCAGTATTTTTATTTTTCGTCCTCATCGAATCTTAAGCATTATCAGTTAAATGACTTTGAAGCACACCAACAAACTACGTTCGTTGTGATTATAGCCAAGGTGCGTGTTCCACGAATTGTTTCCACAATATTGTACCATCTTCATCCGTTCTGTCACCCTCATGAAAATGTACAAAAGCACCTGGAGAGGATATTTATGTTTGGTTTTGTTAAATCTTTGTATAGGCAAATCATCGTATCGGTAGTTTGGTGCTCAATGACCTCCAGTTCAACACAGATGGGTTGGTAGTTTAAAAATAATAGACATGCTTACTTACGTGGATGAAACGTGTCTCCTACCCAGAAGGTACCAAGTTCGTATATCTTTTCTCCATCATGTAAGAGCGAGAGGGCATTATCATCCCTCTCCTGGAAACTCCTGTCAACCCGGCAGGTTCAGTGCGTAGGGTTAGTGAAGGAACAGTGCCTTCAGAGTATGTAATTAGGTAAGAGCAGTTTTTCCCGTCCCGCAGTTTTTATATAACAAATCTCAAATTTAAAAAAAATTCAGAAGGCAATTTAAATTCTGAAAGCGAATCTCTTAAACTAATTTCTCGAAGGATCGTAAAATATCATTTGATATCTTGATTGGCCTCTTTCTCTCTCTCTCTCTCTCTCTGATCGACAAAATTCTTTATTCTCTAAATGCTTTAGTGCCCTTGCTAATGATGCTGGCATGCAAGTGTCTGTTTCAATAATGGGAAGATAAATATAGGACTTCCTGGGCGAGAGATAAGTGCTTTACAAACTAAGCTCTGCAGGGTGATTGGCTACTGAGACAGCAGTTTATTTTTTTTTCACTCTTTAATAGCATAAATTCAAAACATGAAAAAATTATATGCAACAAAACCAGTCCGTTTACAATTTAATAATCTATCTATCTGTCTACCTTGATTGTTTCTCCCTTTAATTGAGGGGGTAGCTGACATCAAAAAGATAAAACTATAAGGGGATTACTTTGCTCTATGGGCAATGACGAGGGAGCTAGCGACCGTTCAGATGGCACTGCTGGAGTGCCATAGCCCATCATCCCGGCTCTTCCACAACCTGTGCCGCTTCACAACTGCCAAATGCCCTACTGCCCCTACCACAGGGCTACCTCTGTAAGATGCAGCCCCGTGGTAACAGCAGATGCCCATCAGAGCTGCGTCACAATCGCTCGCCACTCATTCCTATTCCTAGCACGCTCACTTGCTTCCCTGACATCCATCCTCCTATCATTCAGGGCTCTCCTTATTCCATCCGTCCACCCAAACCTAAGACTCCCTCTAGCATTTCTCCCATCAACTCTCGCACTCATCACCTTTTTCAGCAGTCTTTCATCATCTATTCCTTTAGCAAAGGGTAATAATAATAATAATAATAATAATAATAATAATAATAATAATAATAATAATAATAATAATAATAATAATAATAATAATAATAATAATAATAATAATAATAATTAGTATAATAGAAGTATATGAAATATGGTTCACCTAAAAAGAATAAGGATAAAAAAAATCACGTTTTTGTTTATTACTCATATAGAAATTGTGATATGACTCTGTTAACTAACTTCATGTATGACGTTGCACAAATGCTGATAAATTCATCATTCCATACAAAGGCTACATTTGCGTAATATCAACATTATGCTATTTTATTGAATACCGCCCCAGCCTCCAGTAATAACACGTGAAGCTAAGCGAGAAAAGATGTTTACAAGTTACACATACAAGGCTCGTATTCAAGCTGAACATTAGATAGATTTTGTAACAGAAGTGGGCAGTAGGCATTTGAGTTATATCTCACAGACTCCATAGCGCGAATAGTAAATACTGATATCCTCACCACCTCCATTATAACAGGTACCGTAGTACTGCACCCCATCCGCGTTATTGGGATAGCCTGGACCCCATGTCAGGCGTGGAAAAGTGGTCAGTCCATCCATGTTGTACCACACAGTAATGTCTGAAGGATATCTCCACAGTCCGATATGCAATTCAATTGCACCAAACACATGGTTGAGTATGTAACAAAAAGTGTTATCTACTGGGAGATGTAAACGACCTCCCATGTTGGCACAAGTGTCGTTTATTTGGGTCCACGTGGATGAGATAGGGGTCTTTACTATTTTCTTGCCATTGATGACGTCTACATAATAGGTTCGCATGGTAGGTGGTGCCACACCAGTAGTGATGGCAGCGGTCAGGAAGTTCAAAACTTGGCATATTTTTGAGGCTGTGTTCCAAGTATACAACCAACATCCAGATTTACCATTGCAAATGGCTGCGCAGCTGTTGGAAATGAAAATTATGTATTCAATCAGTCTTTATTTATATTCCAGGAGCAACATAAGTATTCACTTTCCAGTTGTTAATAACATATGCCTTTCCAGCATAAAGTGATTAGTGTTTTCATATTCTTAAGGGTGGTTTACACGGTCAAACGGTTCGTCGAACGCGGTTCGACAGACAATTGTTTAAAGTGATGTTCGAACGTGTGAACGGGGTATTTGGTTGTCGAACACGTGTTCAACAACCAAATACCCCATTCACGGTTCGTCGAACGCAGTTCGAACCGCGTTCGAAGAACCATTTGACCGTGTAAACCCCCCTTTACATCTTTCAACGGTCTTACCTTACACTGGAGTATGCCTCGTACGACGTGTAGGAGGCAATCACTTTTTGCCCACCGTTATAAAGTAGTTTATACCTACGGAACAGGTTGGCTTGACATAAACTGCCGTATAATTGGGAACAAATCATCATAATTAGAAACCACTTCAATGAGACTCCCATTATCTGAAAGTGTCAGGAAAAATTTTCCAGAAATAAGTGTGAAGAGCGTGCCTAAGTTCCTCTTGCTCAAAGCCAGCGAATGGAGTGATTCTAACCAGACCACAATTTAAGAATATATTAAGTGCTGGTTGTCTTATTCTTTTTCTTAACTATGAAATCGTTGCCATTAATGCAAATGCTGAAGTGATAATATCTTCCATTTAACAAGTGATAGGGTATCGTGTGTGTGTGTGTGTGTGTGTGTGTGTGTGTGTGTGTGTGTGTGTGTGTGTGTGTGTGTGAGTGTGTGTGCGTGTGTGCATACAGGTTTATTGCATGCTTACTTATCAATTCTAACCTATTAAAATTATTGGGCAGCATTATTCACTGTGGTACACCGTTTCCTAGTCAAACGCACTTCATTTTTTCAGTGTAGTCACCGTGGCTCAAGCGGTAGCGCCCGCGACTCTGAGGCATCAGGTCGAGGGTTCGCGCCCCGTCACGGTCTGAGGTTAGCAAAGGCATGCACTAAGGGTAGCGATTACACCTGCCAAAACAAGTCCTTCGCAAGAAGGCAACCATCTTAGCCCTTGATAGAAAAGGATGTCCGTGACGTAAAACCGGAACAACTTCATTTATTCAGTAACTATGGCGATGTAAGTAAGTAATTATAAAATTTTCAATACGAATACACATTTGAAACACTACTACTATTACTACTACTACTACTACTACTACTACTACTACTACTACTACTACTACTACTACTACTACTACTACTACTACTACTACTACTACTACTACCACCACTACTACTACTACGAAAAAGAAGAAGAAGAAGAAGATGAAGAAAAGAAAACGGAAAAGAAGAAAAAAGAAAGGGAAATAAAAAAAAAGAATAAAATGAAGAGGGAGGAGGAGGAGGAGGAGGAGGAGGAGGAGGAGGAGGAGGAGGAGGAGGAGGAGGAGGAGGAGAAGGAGGAGGAGGAGGAGGAGGAGGAGGAGGAGGAGGAGGAGGAGAAGAAGAAAAAGAAGAAAAAGAAGAAAAAGAAGAAGAAGAAGAAGAAGAAGAAGAAGAAGAAGAAGAAGAAGAAGAAGAAGAAGAAGAAGAAGAAGACATTAATAATAGTCATATTGATGAGAAGAAATAATTGGCAGAAGAAAAAGAAAAAGAAATTATTGCATACATCATGTATCTTCATACTTGTCACCATTTGCCACAGCGGAGCATACACCTTCATATCCTCCCTCACCACATCCATAAACTTCCACTATACCCAATACAACATTTCGAGCAACTTCATCAAGTTGATTAAAGGTTGATGGGAATATGCTGGCATATATTTTTCTGTGTTCTATTTCACATTTTTCAATCTGAATGAATGAAAAAGTCTTTAGAATTTATTTTTGTTTTACCACACACACACACACACACACACACACACACACACACACACACACACACACACACACACACACACACACACACACACACAGTAACAAACTTATTAGAATTTTATGATGAGGTAAGCCAAATCTTACAGGAAAGAGAGGGCTGGGCAGATTGCATATTCCTAGACTTCCAGAAAGCGTTTGACACTGTTCCACATGGGAGACTTATTAGGAAGCTGCAATCAATGGCTAGAATAGGTGGAAATGTCTTGGAATGGATAAAAACTTACTTAGAAGGAAGGGAACAGAGGGTTAGAGTAAGACACTCAGTGTCTGAATGGAGAAGAGTTAGTAGTGGAGTTCCACAGGGTTCAGTTTTAGGGCCACTTTTGTTCCTTGTATATGTAAATGACCTACCAGAGTCTGTAAATTCATTCATGAATATGTTTGCAGATGATGCAAAGATTGTGAAGAAAGTAAAAAACGAGAACAATGGTAGAGAACTTCAGGAGGATCTAAATAATCTGCATGAGTGGTCAGAAAAGTGGCTAATGAAATTCAATACCTCAAAATGTAAGGTAATGAGAATGGGTACAAGTGCAAGAAGGCCCAAGCTTGACTACTCGGTGGCTGGAGTACAACTTCAGGAGACAGAAAATGAGAGAGATCTAGGAGTAAACATATTGGCAGATTTGTCTCCAGAAATACATATAAATGGCGTAGTAAGGGCAGCATATGCATTCTTATCAAATGTAAGGGTAGCCTTCAGGCACATGGACAAGGAAATGTTCAGAAATATTTATGTAACCTATGTGAGGCCAAAACTCGAATATGCAGCCCCCTTTTGGAATCCGCACTTGAAAAAGCACATAGCTAAGCTTGAAAAAGTTCAAAGACATGCCACGAAACTAGTGCCAGAAATACGCAATCTCGGTTATGATGAGAGGCTGAGGGAATTAGACTTGCCATCACTCGAAGCTAGAAGAGTAAGGGGGGATATGGTGACAGTCTTTAAATTCCTTCATGGTTATGATAGAGTGGATAGGGATCGATATTTCGATATGGCTGGCTCTAGAACTAGAGGTCATAGTTTGAAGCTTCGGAAGAAAACTTGTTTGCAGGATGTAAGGAAATACTTTTTCAGTGTAAGAGTAGTTGATAATTGGAATTCGCTAAGCGAGGAGGTAGTTAATGCTACCTCAATCCATAGTTTTAAGGACAGGTATGATAAGTATCACTAAGTCTAAAAATGGAACCGATCAGGAGACGGGAAGATACGAGCTTTGGGCTCTTTCCCGTAAACACAATTAGGTAATCACAATTAGGTAATCACACACACACACACACAAGGGCAGGAGAGAAAGGAACTAGAAAAAAGAATAAAGAAGCTGGAAGGGGAAAAGAGTCAACTAGAATCTAGAATTTCTAAACAAGAAGATAAAAACAAACAGCTGAATGACAACCTAAAGGAATTAGATGTTAGTTCACTGCTCTCTTCTGAGAGAGACGAGATTGCTGCTTGGAATGTCCAGATTAAGGAAAACATTGAACAGTTCAGAAAAGAGTTCCCGGAGCTGAATATGGAAAATGATGCCATGAAAACTTCCTTTGCTGATGCACTAAAGGGGAATGTGGCAGTAAAAGAGGCTGTAAAGGTGGTGGCACTGGAAGACATACAAACAGTTGACTATAAAGAGACAGTAATCGAAAAAATGAAAGACGTTGTGATGGAAAGGGCAAACCCACTCATCAGACATGCACTTGATAAGGAGAAGACAGTGGTAATCTCAGGCATAAGTGAATCCCAGGAGCCAACATGGCAGGGGAGACTTGAAGAAAATAAAGCTAGGGTTGTAGACCTGATAAGAAAGCTTGGGGTAGTGTGTGGTCCTGAGGATATTGTAAACATACACCAACTAGGTAAATATTCGAGGGAAGGAAAGCCGAGACCAACAAAAGTAACCTTTGAGAGAGGGGAAACATGTAGGGAAATATTGTTGAGAAAAAAAAGTCTAAAAGACCTTCAAGAATTCAAAGAAGTGTTCATTAGACGATACAGAACACAGGAAGAGATGGGAAAGATAAAAAACTTGTTGCAAGAGGCAAGAAGGTTAAATGATGAAAGAAATGAAGAGAAGAAAAATTTTCGTTACAGAGTTCTTCCAGACAAAGGGGAGATAAAGAAGATAATGACAGAAGATCAGGGGATGGGGCCTCATTAAGATTGTTATACACAAATGCTGATGGATTAGCTGGTAAGGCAGTAGAATTAAAAGATAGGATTCACAACAGTAAGGCAGATATAGTAGCAATTACAGACTAAGTTGAGTGAGGACATAAACAGTGTCACAGTTTTTCCTAAGGGCTTCAGAATACTAAGGGTTGAAAGATCTGAGAGGACTGGTGGAGGGATAGCACTGCTCATAAGTGAAAGGATTCAAGTTGAAGAAATAAACTTGGCTATAGAAAGTGAGTTCAAGGAATTTCTTGTTGCTCGCATAAATACTGGGTCAGAGAGCATTATAATAACTGTTGTATACAACCCACCAAGCAACCAAAATAGGCATGAAGTTTATGAGGAAAGTCATATAGGTACTATTGAAGTCATAAACTCAGTTGTTAACATGGCACGGGAAAAAAATGTAGGATTTTGATTATGGGAGACTTTAATCATAAAGAGATAGATTGGATAAATCTTGACCCACACAGTGGTGAGGACTCATTCGGGGCAAGATTCCTAGATTGCGTACAAGGGAATTTCCTACACCAACATGTAATGGAACCAACAAGGGCCAGGGGTGGGGATGAGCCATCACTACTTGATCTAGTGTTCACAGATAATGTGTTGGATATTGAAAATATTGAGTATGAACCACCAATTGGAAAGAGTGACCACTGTGTGTTGTTGATGGAGTATATCA